>QVXC01000242.1:0-51791 GCA_003501895.1 Phaeosphaeria sp. A1 3.1a
CCGCTAGCCTCCCTGTCTGTCCCATCTCCACCTCAACCGCCGCTGCTGTCCTCACCCACGCCCAAGAGCCGCCCAGCTCGTCCTCTCTTTTCGTGCCGCCAAACGTCCTCGTGCCACTGTCTGCGGCCAATCCCCAATTGCGCAGTTCCCGTCCCGTTCGCACTGGGGAGCTTCGCTGCATCCGGCTAGCAACTCCTGTCGTGCATTCACTCCACCGCGCACCCCAGACCAGCACAACCGGACTCTGCGCTCTCGTCCCACCCACGCTTGACCGAACCGCACCACCAAAACAAATCGCAAGGAATGGGATACAGACGACACGCTGCGATCACCGACTGCCTCGTCTCGCACGTTGCTCAGCTCTCGCGGAACGAAGCTGACTGATACCCGCTTGGTCCCGAGGCTCCGCGACGTTTCCCCTCCCACGCCCTCGACCAACTTCTCCCATTGTCTACGTGCCGCGTAGAATGGTCAAAATGCGGATCCCGATTCGGGAGCAACTGGGCTGTCTGGTGTTGCTCGCCTCGACCATTGGGCTAGCTGTCATTGCCATTGCAACATGGCTCACCAACCACAGCTTCGTGCTCGGCATACGGTTGGGCCACTTCGACGCACACAGCGTGTGATTGATTGCTAACACATCCTCAGCGCGACCCGCCTATCCCTAACTGCCTCGCTCAAAGCAGCTCAGCTGTCGTCCAACATATCCCTCATGCAGATCCTCGTCTTACAGGCTGCTAACCGCCTCTCGCCTCAAAACGCTCTAGACAGATTCTACAGCGGCAACTACAGCGACTCCAATTGGGGCCGCACCAACGACGACTTTGATGCTGTCTTCTCCGGCGACGCGCGCACCCGTGTTGCTATCCAGGCGCAGATGTATCAAGCCAACTCGACTGACTACTCCATCTACAATCGGACGGCGTACACAGTCGCGGATGTTGTCCTTCCCATTCTCAAGCCAGACGGAAGTAATGCAACCATGGGCGACCCTGTTTATGGCTTTATACCTGAGCTCTACCCCAAATTTGACATC
This sequence comes from Phaeosphaeria sp. A1 3.1a, assembly GCA_003501895.1. Lineage (NCBI taxonomy): Eukaryota > Fungi > Ascomycota > Dothideomycetes > Pleosporales > Phaeosphaeriaceae > Phaeosphaeria > Phaeosphaeria sp. A1 3.1a. Next base: position 1,037 of record QVXC01000242.1, read on the forward strand.
GAAACGATTCGTGTGAACGAGACCTTCAACGAGTACAAAGGCCATTACGACGGCAGGCTGATTGACAATACAAGCTACTTGCTCTTGGGTCCCTACCGCGTCAACAGCACCTTCAGTCTTGTCTCAATCACGCTGCCCATCATCAACAACACATCGAATATCGAGACACTTGGCTGGTTGACCGTCACCTTAGATGCAAGCTTAATCACGAATGTAGTTGGTGCGATTGAGGGACTCGACAACACTGGTCTCACCATGCTTTTCGGTCCAGACAACTCGACGAACAACTTCCCTCCGGGCTACCTTTACGACGACGATAATGGCGACGCACCACAAAATGCACAGGTCCGCTTTCTCACACCGCCTACCTCTCGAAGTGACATTCACCGACACGGGCAATACGATACCTCCCTAGATCCGCCTCCCTTCGATTGGGCGCAATACCCTGCCATCCGGCAAGGTTTCACTCAACAAACAGACAGCTCCAACAACGCTGGCAGCATTATCGACACTCGGAACGAAGACGGGGACAGTGTGGCTGTTGGCTATGCTCTAGTCGCAAGTCCTATGGTGAATTGGATGGTTGTAGTAGAGCAAGAGCACGACGAGGTCTGGGGACCCATCTATCATCTGCGCAAAGTCATTCTTGCCTGTGTATTCGGTACCATGGGCGCCATGCTCATTCTCGCCTTTCCGGTTGCTCATTATTCCAGCCGGCCCATCCGGAGACTTCGAGAAGCTACACGGAAAACGGTATCGCCACAGAGCTTTGATGACGATAGCTTCAGCTCGCAGAACGACGGAGCGCATGATGACTCAGAAGAGACACTCGCTCGCAAAGAAGGCTTCCTCGGCTCGATCATCCATTACCGGCGGAACCAGAAGCTCAGCCGGGCAGAACGGAAAGAAGCGGAACGAAGAAGGCAATTTCGTATACCGAGCAAAGTCAAAGATCGCAAGCACTTCATCCATGATGAGCTTACTGATCTCACAAAGACTTTCAACGAGATGACGGATGAGCTGATGATGCAGTATGAGAAGCTAGAAGAGCGAGTCGCACAAAGAACGGCAGAACTCGAGCAGAGCAAGAAGGCTGCAGAGGCGGCCAACGAGAGCAAGACGCTGTTCATTGCCAACATTTCACACGAGCTCAAGACACCATTGAACGGTATCCTGGGCATGTGTGCTGTGTGCATGTCAGAAGATGATCCAGTAAAGCTGAGGCGGTCGCTGGGCATCATCTACAAGAGTGGCGATTTGCTGCTGAACCTGCTGACTGATCTTTTGACCTTCAGGTATGTCTTTCGGCTGATATTAATTGTAGCCAACCGCTGATAATGAATAGCAAGAACCAAGTTGGGCAACAACTAAGCTTGGACGAGAAAGAATTCCGGTTAAGAGAAATCAGCCAGCAGATCTTGGCCATCTTCGACAAGCAGGCAAAAGAAGGTGGCATCAAATTGGCCGTCGTGTACGAAGGTACTTACGAGAACAACCTGGACGAAAGTGGGCGACCGAATCAATTTGGTGACTTAGGGCCCTTTGGATTGGGTCGTCTCAAGGACATGATTCTCTACGGAGACCAGCATCGTATCCTCCAGGTGGTGATCAACCTGGTGTCGAACAGTCTGAAGTTCACACCGTCTGGCGGCTCTGTGACCCTTACAATACGTTGCGTAGGAGAGGCACACATGTCAGATAGCCGCAAGGCTTCGTTGCAATCCCGACAAAGCTCGACTCGAGGTTCCAAGAATCGGTTCAGGACTTCTGCATCCGAGGTCGGATCGGTATCAATGGTCAATTACGACACAGCGAACGTGATCAACGCTGTGGAAAAGCCGACTGCATACGCACACATGATGGCGCAAGAGCGAACAGCCACACCACCGCCTGGTCGATGGCTCTCATTCGAATTCGAAGTTGAGGATACTGGCCCAGGTATTCCTGATGATTTACACGCGAAGATCTTCGAGCCATTTGTGCAGGGTGATCTTGGTTTGAGCAAGAAATACGGAGGCACAGGTCTTGGCCTGAGTATCTGTTCGCAACTTGCTGGTCTCATGAAGGGCACCATCGGAGTGAAGAGCGAGCTGGGACACGGAAGTGTCTTCACCATGGCGATACCGATCAAGCACCTGCAAAGTCGTGCTGACAGTACAGCGAGCTCAAGCAACGTCAATCTCGAGACTGTCAGCCCACGACGTAGTCTCTCCATCGATGAGCCACGCGAAACTATGTCAAATCGCTCGGTTCACTCCACTGCAAGCGGCCCCGCTACTACAACTGTAGCTAGCGGAGGCCCTGTAGCCTTCGAGTCTGACAATCAACCACGTCTTGTCGGTCTTAGTCAGCCATTCTTCGCGTCGACTGCGCCTCTCGAGTCACCGAACTCACAAGCTGCAGCCATGCAGCGGGTCGAAGCTGAAGCCACGAAGCGCGGTGGTAAGGTCAAGGTACTCGTTGCAGAAGACAACAAGACCAATCAAGAAGTCGTTCTTCGCATGCTCAAGCTAGAAGACGTATACGACGTCACCGTCGCCAAAGACGGACAGGAAGCACTTGACAAAGTCCGAGAAAGCATGGAGCGCCAGATGCCCTACAACCTCATCTTCATGGACGTTCAAATGCCCAACCTTGACGGCTTGCAATCAACACGTCTCATCCGCGAGTCGGGCTTCTCTTCACCCATCGTTGCGCTCACAGCTTACGCCGAAGAGAGCAACGTCAAGGAATGCCTCGACTCGGGCATGGACTTCTTCCTCTCCAAACCCATCCGCCGCCCAGCGCTCAAACACGTTCTGAAAACATATTGTCCAACCATTCCTGAGGAAGATGGCGAGGTTACACCACCTGGAAGTACGGTGCTGAGCAAAGTGCCAAACGGCAAGGCCACCGCATCGAGCACTCAGGCCCCCTCATCTTCTACATCCACAGCCGCCACTCTCGCGCCCTTCACCATAGTGACTAAAAGCGACGCCAAGCCAGGCGACTCGCCTGCACTTACGCCGAGTGTGTCGCCCCTGTCATAGGCGCCATCACACACACATCACTTCATCCTCTCTTTTACTTGCTTTACATGTTTTAATCTCTCCCTCACGCACAGCACCAATCGGCTCGATACCCTCATTTGTCTAATTCCTTGTATCTAACGACTTTTTGTTCTCTTACCATTTTCCTGTTTTTCTCTGCTTGAACCATGTATTACAGCAAAGCACGGCACGGCGCCTTGGACTTGAAGGGCGAAATATTTCCACAAAAAGGCATCTTGGGGTAATTAGCTACGCATGGAATGTTTTCTTGGGGGATCAAATGGCGTTAAATGGGTCATGTTGGGGTGGTTGGGATGGCGTTCAAGGCAGCTAGCTGTGGGCAAAAGCAATGCGAGCTGCGAGATGCTTTTTGATTAGATGTGGAATCTAAATCTTTTCATGACTCGAATTCATCGAGTCTACTCCAAGCATTTTCCCCAGAGATACTGGTGCACACGTCGTGGCAACCCCATCGTCCCCATTCCCCCTATCTCACAAGCGCCTCTCTCATATCCCTCAACCTATCGCAAATAAAAACCGCCCCCCACTTCCTTGCCCACTGCTCCACCGGCATGGCAAAGTAATCCGACACATCATAGCCACGCTTACAGTTCTGGTAAACCACGATCTCAACCGCAGCGCCAGCATCTCTCAGCTCCGTTAGCACAGGCCCTACATCCCGGAACTCAGCCTCCAGGCGCGCGTGACCGCGCCATTTGCGTTTGACGCGCAGATGCAACGTCGCTTTGTTGCGTATCTGAAGTAGCGCGGGCAGCTCCTTGCTAACTACCTTCAGCTTGTCGCCGTCCATGGCGCCGAGGTCGAGCGAGAGGCGCCGGATGTGGTCCGCGGGCGTGAGGCCGAGGTTGAAGAAGTCGATGCACAGGATGTGGGAAAGGCGGAGGGCATTCTGATTGCTGATGACTACGGGGCTGCTGCGGTAGTATGCCACTGCGGCTTCTGTGGCGATGATGAGGCCGACGTAGGGGACTTGTACGCAGAGGGGCTTAAGTCGAGGTATGGGGTCGGTGTGGCAGTTGCATGATGGAGCTGTCGGCTTGCTCGCTAGAGCATGGTCGTCCGCTTCGATTCTCCAGACTTCTTCGTAGATCATGTCTCTGAGCTCTAGGGGGAGTTTTGAATGGAAAGATTGGGTGAAGGCGCGGCATGTGCGTTGCGCGATATGCAGGCTTGATTCGCTCCCGGCTGGTGTCGAGCAGTGTTCTTGTTCGAGCTGAGCCATTTCTATTCTCTTGCGTCTAATTCTTTTGATCGTTAAAGTAAAACAGTCTTGGAATTTGTTCTGAAGTCGAACGTGATGGCCGCTGCGTTCTCCTTGGTGAGTGGACTGAATGACAAAGTCAGCGATCATGCGTGCTGTAGCGGAGGGTCACCACACTTCTTCAGTCTGGCTGTACCGAAGTCTGACGATCCGGGTCCGTCACTATCTCTCTACAGTGGCCTATTAGCTATAATGTCTAGGTCGTGTTGAGAGTGCAAGATTTCTGTTCGCGGTGTGCCGGGTGGGTGCTTTTATTTCATGTTGGTTATAGCTGCCTACGTCACGTGTCGAGATGCCGTACAGGTCTCTGCATGTATCCCCGCTCAGGATCTAGTATATGGCGCGCTCAAGTGTGAGCTGGTGTATTCTAGTCTATTTTGTGTGATGTCATGTATTAAGAAGTGTTGTTAATGTTATTTAAGCTTGTGTCGTGTAGGTAGTGCAATACAAAGGACCAGTTCGCCCCACTATTGAAACCGCGGGAAGGTGGAGGGAGTTCCAATCAATTTGCGCTGATATGCATAACAGTTGGAGCAAACTTCTTGAAGACTCGGAAAAATGTTCAGGTAGACAGAGGCAGTAGTACGGCTCTGCGGCTTCTTTGGCAACAATTACCTAGGGATGCTGGCAAACTTTCGCTGCCCACCATCCTGCTGTCTACGTCTTATCCTTTCCTTCACACCGATTGCGGGTTATCACTTGAACCCTTGAGCATGGAGCAGAAATACTCCCACAATGCTGTTCTCTTCCTGCCCTTTATGGCTTTTATCCAGCACACAGCGACTCGCTCATTGCCCCTTCCATCCGCGACGACGGGTCTCACTCATCTCTGATTGCGCTTCGAGACAAGACCCTCTTTTATAAGCGAGGCATTAAATCTATATTTGTCGGCCATCTCGACCTCGACTGCGTCTTGCCTCCTCCAAACAAAATTACAATTCTGTATCGGGTACATAATCATACAGTTGCTGCGGTGTGTATACGCAAACTAAAGACAGTACTAGAGGCAGTGAGTGCTGAGATTGAAATGAATATGTGGTCTGCCATTATTTTCAACCGCCTGGTGCTCTATGACTCGGTATACTATAAAGCCAATTAACACGATGCTACACTTCGAGAGTTTCGTCTTCGTAGATTCCTTTGTCTCAAAGTATAGATCCACTCATCTGAAAACATCCATAGCCAGAGCAGAGAGATCCAGAAACATACTATAGCTGCTCCTCCCAGTATGATGGTACTAAACCAACGAGAGAAGTACCACATCGATTCCCAGTGAACTGCAACTAATTGTTCGGTTGCTAGCTGAACTTGCATAGCGTTGAGGATTGTCGAGGCTAAGGCAAAGACGAATAGTATAGGCCCGTATAGTCGTGCAAAGAAGTCGCCGTACTGGCTATTCAGCTGTTCGAAATGAAACTTGCGGAGGAGGAATGGAGCGTAAAAATTTAGACGTGTTAGTCTCAGCTCTCCATAGTAGTATCTCTGGGATACAGCTGAGTCTTTTATGTGGCTGAGTTCTGCCATAAGCCGACGAAAGGACTGCCAACTGATATCTCTTGAAATGAGTCCAAGATGATCTTGCTGCGCAATGTTGAAATCGGACTCATGCTGGACCAAATATCGATACGTTCGCAGGAATCCAGTAGCAGCCAAGCGGATCTGGTTACATTGGTCGAGATGTGTCTTCCAGAACCTGTGGGATAAGAGATATCGCGGTAAAGGTTTGATAAATATGCGATCGTGTATCCACACGAGATGCAGCCGTGATTCCTCCGTAATAATAATTTTGCGATTCTTGACTATTTGTCGGTGTAAGGCATTGATGTTTGCACTGGACGGTGTTGTCATAACCCAAAGATGTGGCGCGAGTGTCTCAAGGTCTTGTGCCCACAGCTCGTCCTGAAGGAACCCAGCTATGGTGGTTTGATGACTGGGCGTCAGAGAGGTACGATCTGGCGATATTGTAACGGGCAGACATCTAGTTTCAAGATCGATATCGTTGACGAGTTCATTTGCTTCGCAAAATGGGGACATGGTCGTGATGAAGCAGTAGCTGCATCATGGAACAGAATGTGTATAAAGGACTCGAGATCTGATATGTTTGTAGCTAAGCAAGGATTAAAAAGTTAGGGAGCATCTCCTTCTTATGTGTTAGCTTGATCCAGCCTTATGGTAAGCAAGTGCGCCGGCGGCATTCTGCACGTAGTCTAGTGTTTTGATATGTGGTTATGCACACATAAGATTGTATAGGGCAATAATGTCTAAGCATCGCGAGGGCGCGTAGTTCGGACAGATTTGTCATAGTTCTGGCGTGGAAGTCGATGAGATGATCTTGTTAGCACATATAAAGAGACTGTAAGTGTGAAATAGTATCCCAGATCTTCTACACTACTCGACACCAAGTCTATGTGCTCCGGGCATGAGACGAAAGGTTTTTGCACAGCCCTTGTATTGGCTGGCGGAGCCTCGCCATCGACCCGAGCAATTCATGATAGCTGCGCTAGCTAGGTATTGTGACACTTGGTGCAGCCTTACAGCGACTTGGAGATCGAACAACAGGATGGCGGTGATGACCAACAGGCTGATTTCTTGGCGACTCTCGCTAACTAATCGTCATCACTCCGTGATGCGTATGCAAATATACGTGCACTGCTGCGATTGGACTGATCAACTGGTCAAGATTCCGGTGAAACTTATGTAGTTTCCCTCAGGCAACCGTGGACAAATTCCGGTCAAGACGATGGGCGCATGATGCCCGCATGATGTCCAAGTACATGTATGCGCTGCACTGTAATTGCATTGCTGTCCTATCAAGGCCTTGTGGTCACCTAATTTTCCTCGTGCGACGATGGGCAAATTCCGGTGAAGCTTTCAAGTGCATGGTGCATGAGGGAATATACATAGTACGTGCGTATTGGAAAACTTGTGCTGCAGGATGATCATGCAGATGATTCGTTTCGCCTTTTGCTGGTCTGCCCGTGGCAGATGGACGTAAACAAAACAAGGGTCTTTCCCAGAAAACTGTTGTTTCTGACCGTTGCTGGAACTTGCGCTCTTGATACTTCATTGTAAAACGAGCAATTCATTTCGTTCCAGAGGCAAAAGTCCCTCGTATCAACCCTTCCGCAGCATAGAACTGTACTATCAAAGTACTTCTTGGGCTGATTCCCTTTAGCGACAATTGACATTTTATCACCATGACGAGCACACATCTATCCGACCTAGATATTGGCTTCAAGACCTTGTGGACAGCACCCAATTCAGAACGTGAACCAACTCTTGAGTGAGTTGATTTTTCGAAGATAACATGACTTTGCTAATTATTGCGAAGCATCATTGCGATACATGGTATTGGAGCCCATCCTGACAAAACATGGGGAACGGGAAATCCAACAATAAATTGGTTGGTCCACGAGGAGATGCTTCCTTCCGTTGCTCAAGATGCTCGTATCATGCGCTATGGCTACATGAGCCAATGGTTTGGCGATGATCGAATAAAGGCCACTTTAGTGCGGGTTGCAAATATGTTCCTTGTGGATCTGAAACGCGAACGAGAAGTACGCCTTACACCCTTCCAATACCGTACGACAAATTAAAGAAAATATCAGAACTGTCAAGATCGACCTATGGTCTTCATCGCCCATTGCTTTGGTGGGCTGGTTTTGGCTCAGGTGAGTACATGTTCGATTACACTAATTGCCGCTAATCCTCATTTCAGGCACTAATTGACGCTCGAAATCATCGAGATCTTTGGCCTGGAATTCATGACTCCACGACCGGGATAGCTTTCTTCGGTACTCCTTTCCGTGGTGCTGAAGGAATGACACCAGCTCAGCTACTGGAGATGGCACGGCGCGAGTACACCACAGATAAGATCGACATTGCCGTGTTAGAAGTGCTCGACCCAGACGCTCAATTGACGCAGAAAATTCTCGATGATTTCTCAGTGATTCGTCAGCCGGAACAAAAAATGCGCGTCGCTTGCTTTTACGAGACGAAGCCGACGAATGTTGGCCTTGTGGTGGGAAACAAGGAGGTTGAGAAAGTGAGTCTACGTTCTTTGCAAATGTGACAAGATCTCTGACTTGTTATCCAGCCATATGCCGTAAGCGAGCGCTCCGGCTGTCTCGATACCTCCGATGCTGCCACGAGAAAGTTCGGCCTCCAACGAAACCACTTCCAGATCACGAAATATGCAGCTCCAGGAGAACGAGATTTCAAGACAGTCCTGGATGCGATGAAGTGGATGATTTCCGACACGCCTGCCTTGATGCAGCAGCGTCAAGAATGTGAGAGTGTCCATCCCCCAATGTGAATCATTCTTTTTGAACGTCATACCACCTGAAACGAAGCTTCCATATCGACTAGAAATTCGACTCCGAGCTTATTTATCAAACTATCTGATCTCAAGCTGATGGATATGCTAGACAATGATGCCATATACACAAACGCGTCCACTCTCGATCGAAGAAGTCAGATTCAGCGATACAAAGCATTGTTGGATGATGGTGCGCGATACCTCGAGCAAGGAAGGCATCCTGAAGCCGAGAGAGTACTCAAGCAGGCCATCTCGGGATTTAAGAGACTCGAGGTGAAAGATAGGAGTGCATTCCTGGCATACTACAATCTGGGCACTCTGTACTGGGCCCTCGGCAATTGTGTTGAAGCAGAGGAAAACATGACTATCGCCCTTGCGGCTATACGTGCAGTTGCTCCCAAGGAAAGATACTTGCCAGATGTCATCCATAACATGGGATTGATACTGGTTGATCAAGGTAAGCTGGCGCAGGCTGAACAGCTACTACTAGAAGCGGGAAGAGAGTATCGGAGGATACTTTCGCCTGATCACAGATCAACCCTCCGAGCAGATCAAAACTTATCGCAATTGCAACAGAAATTGCATACCTTAGCACCTTGGAGCGGTGATTTGATGGAGTTAGATGAATGAGATACATCAGTGAGGCCATCATGAATGAAATACTTGAGCCTTCTTGACTTGATGTTGCCATGATCAATCGGAAGCCAGCTATGCACGCGATTTACAACCGACGTGGATGCACGCGAAAGTAAAAATGGTGCCGCTGATTGCGTGGACTCTTCAGGTAAGTCGTCAATGAAGAGGTCGTGGCGCGTGCTGTCTGCACGTCCAGGCTATAGTGAGGGAGCGACGGGACGCGCCATTTATTTGCCACATGCAACCATACTCACCTAAAAAAACGCCCACGTATACTCTACCAATGATAACCCTCACACAGTCGCCTCTTATCGTATGCACCACACGTCACGCTCCTTTCTTTTTTATAATTGTTTTTATTGATTGAGTAGGAGTAAGGATTGGTTTACAGATAGCATGGAGTTACAAACAGTGGATTTGGCAGTCTGAGTGACGACAGAGCAAGGCACAACAATTTCACTTGTTCGATCAACCAGCTATCGAGGTATTGCTTATGGCTTGTTTCTGCACTCACTCCCGGAAACCGTAGTTGGACATCGCTGTTCCGAGGTTGAGCTGGGCGCGTGCGATCATCCCCGGTGTGCCGCCCGCACCCACAGTGGCAAGCCCGGCCACGAATCATCATGAATCATCTTGTTCTCTAATTGCATCCAGACATTCATCAAACGCTACCAATTCTTCCGTGCTCGCTTCTCCAGCTGCAACGATCTTCGTAAGACGCAAAAGTTCCGGATCTGTCTGTCCCCGTTCGGCCAGTCGATAAATAACATGATATGGTGCGGGCGTGGGGATTGTAGCATGGTCGAAGTGCCCAGAACGGTCGGGAGCAGCTCCTTCGGACCCATCGAATGAGATAGTCTCATCAACTTCTGAAACTTCTTCTTCTTCCACTGTCTCGGGGTCATCCGAATCAGACGTATCCTCGCTGCTTTCACTCTCAGTCTCAGAACTGTCACCGTATGCCCCGTGACGTTCAATTCTTATGGCCTCCCGTTTGGTTATCCACTCGTTTATCGGAATGTCGTAGAAGTCCGATATCTCATCGTCAAATCCTTGAGAGGTATTTAATTTGACTTTGACGATGGACCCGGCTGTTTTGAAGGGAACGACCACAAATCTCAGCGCTGTCAGGACGTCAATCGGCCTATCGCCTTCCCCAACGATTAGCAAGTCGAGATGGAATCCCTGCTTGAGTCGAAGGTCCAGCAGAGGCTTCAAGTACATCTTCATCTTGGCAAAATCTTCTATGTCCATATAGCCGAGCTCGTTCTCTTCTGTTGCCTCGATATGAAGGCTGAGTTGGCGAATGAAATTGGACGGCTTGATGCCCATATGCAGATGGTCATTGGCTAGAAAAGCCTCTAGATCTGGGAGACCATCCGCCGCAACGGCCATATGCTTCACACGGTAGTACGATTCGGCAGCTTCTGTAGCCACCTGGTCTCCCATAAACTGGGGAGACACCCATACAGGGAGGTCTGACAGCAAGTAACACCGGCAAGGCTTCTCATTGCAAGGATACAGCCACGGCGAGTCGCAGAAACTACTCCTCGTGAACATCTTCTCCCACTTCTCTTTCCGTCGATCGAATTCGTCAAACGACAAGGGCAGTCTCGGCTGATCGCGGTTGAATGGCTCGAGCCAGACTTCCGCATATACCTTGAAGTCAAGTACGATGTCAGTCACGCGTCTAATGTAAGGTACGTGTCAGAGAGGAGGAAGATACTCTGATTTCCATGCACTCAGATGACAACCCCGCACGACCACGCAAAGCTCCACCAGCTACATTGAGAAGAAAACTCGGCGCACCATGTCCCGGATCTCCCGTGGAAGACACGAAGTGAACTCGGTAGCAAAATTACGGCAACGCGTCTTTGCGTCGAGTAACACTGTCTCTCGTCGTTCCTTAATCAGAGCTTCTCGCTCCTGAAAGACACGTTTGAGCTCTGCATCGATATGTGCAAGTCTGAGGAAAATTAACACGATGCTATTAGCTTGTGCATCATTCGCGTAAACTTACCTCGCCTGTAAGTGCGAATGAGCAGCTGGGCTACATCTGGTAAGTAAAAACCCATAGAACAATAATGCAACACCAGAATTGCTTTGGTGTGCGCAGAGCAGAACCCATGCAGCAATACAGGCACAATCTAGTTCGAAGTGGGTTTCGTACCTGATGACGAGGTCTTCAGTCTCGGGTACATGCTCCGGCTGGGACGCCATATCGGGATTCGATTTGATAATCAATTTGGTGTACGGATGGGTCGATCTCGTGTAGGATGTGGAGGAGGAGGCCGCATTCCATGTAAGGCATCTAGTTGGTGTTGCGCGCTAAAGTTGGGCCTAACCAGATATGCTCAGCTGTCACCTCATAGCGCGTACCTCGGGATGCGCGTGTTGGGAAGCTAATTGACAAGTGAATCGTAGCCCGAACACGCATGGATGGAAAATCAGGCTCCGACAGCCTGGTAGTTCCGTTGTTTCCACTATCAGCATTGACACGATGAACAGAGCAAAGCTGAGGAACTTTGGCACAAGTCGATAGCCATCTGGAGATGACACCTGTTTGGTTACAGCCTTGAGTTGTTTTGCTGACAACGATTCAAACATTGGGCTCGAGGGTCCCTAGCGATTGAAGCCGTATGTCCTATCGACGCCATCCACTAAGTTATATAGATATTCGAAGTGGGTCAATGACATGATGGCGCGAATGCATACATGGAACGACCTGATGCAGCTGGCTCTTTGTCGTCGCCAGATGCCATAAAGTTAAGAACCCCCGTGTAGATTGGATAGTTCAAGTAATCTTACGAACAACTCTGATCAGCATGGGCGTCAACGGAAATGCTAAAGGTCCCCAGCCCCGTTGACATGAAGCACTGACTGTCATAGGCTAAGTGAATTAATCGAATCTTGCGAGAGAGTGATTCCGATTGCACAGGTGGCTGCAGATCATTTTCGCGAGCATGGCAGACCTCTCAAAATCGCCGCAGACGAGCCTTTCCCAAGCGAGCCACCGCAACAACCCGCAGCTCGCTTCTGGCTTCCGTCGGTCGTTCAATATCTGGGGCAAAGAGTACATGGATTGGATCGTGCCTACCATGTTGACCAGCATGCTAGCCGATCGGAATCTTGCCTTACCTATCGAGATCCATCGAGGCATTCAATTGGTTGCGACAAAGTTGAAGAAAGACCAGCCATCTACCGAAGCTGTACGGAAGATCACATTCGGTCCGTTCAGTATGACTCAATTGGACCAAGCGCTTTTCAAAATCAATGAGCCGTTCGCGCCGAAATATCGGGTCGCTTGCGAGATCCCGGTATGTCTGCTGGAGAAGGTGCTGGCCCCGAGCTTTTGAATCCAGCCCCTCCTGCTCCAAAGGCCCAGTCCAAGAAAAGAAAGCAGAAGAGGGTCGAACAAGAGGATGCTGGGAAGTCTGCTTCACTGATTCAGCGGTGGAAGGGGCTTGTGGATGGTATGTTGTTGGACTCAGATTGAACTCATCAGTCAAATCCTATTGGTGTAGCATTTCGGATTATAGGACGTTGGGCATGACGAGCTAGAGCACGTTAAAATATGTGACGTCCAAAATATTAGATTGACATATAGCTACTGCAAAGCTGCTTAGTCCAAACTTTTGAGAACTGAGGGACGTCGCTCGACGAATGAGAAAAATAAAAAATTACCCCCATGCCACGATTTACAAAGGTCCGCGCTCCAAATCACCTAACCGGTCACGCTCACTTCCGACAGATGAGCCGTCCGTCGCAGACGGCTTGCTAGCCTTTTTCTCCTCTTCCTTCAGTGCCGGTGGTGGCGGCGGGATCTGCGCGACCCAGAATCTCGGGTATTGTCGCTGAATGTTGTTGACCATCAAAGCCGTGACAAGAACAATCGCGGACGATAAAAGAAGCACAGGGAGGAAATACCATCTCAAAGCCCAAATGTGCTGGTCAATGCACGGAAGTAGTGCCGTTGCACCTGCAGGTGGGTGAGTAGTCTTGGTCAGGTGCATAACAACAAGTGCGATAGCTGTTGCAAGACTGGCTGCGAGCCACTGGAGTCGAGGGAAAGGGTCTTCGGTAAGGTTGAACTGGAAGATAGTTGCAACAATGACACCGACCAGACCGCTGAAGAAGTGGCCGAAGACCAGCGAGCGCGGTTGTGCGAGTGGTACATCAATTGCTCCATAGCAGAGAATTGCTGAGGCGCCCTGTCATATGTAAGCATAGGTCAAACTATAGGATATATGTTATACTCACAAACGAAGCCACGATCGGTGGAACCAGACGTATCGTGAAGTACTCGGTATGGGCGAAAATGGCGATGATGGTACTAAGCCCGCAGAAGGCGCCGATGAAGCCATACACACAAACCATCCATGACGGCGAAGGTGGCATTTGCTTCCCACGAAAGCCAAGCCAGCGACTCATCCATGACGGGAGGTGTGTGAGGCCGCGTTGTATCAGGCGCTCGGCAGGCACGAGTGGATCCCAAGGCGGCATGGTGATGTCGATGGGGAGTGTGTACAGAGAGACAGTGATCGCAAGTTCAGAAGACAAAGAGATTATAATACTGCTTCGTCAGAGACCGCGAAATGCTTGGTGAAGTTTGTGGCGATGAAGCCTTGTGTAAGAGGGAAGGATCTGGGTCTTTGACATGAGGTAAACATGACCGTACTAGGAAGAGCAAAGGCCATGCCGAACGTCACCGGCTTTCGAGAACTAGTTATGCACCCCGGACTACCGGCGCGTGTATTATGAACTGGCCCTTGCGTTCATGTCTATCACGACGTTTGGAGACACTGAAAGTCCGTATAGGGCTCTGTTCAGGACGCGTATCGTGTCAACTGGAAGTTTCGAGTCACATACCACCTTCAAAGGCCAGCATCTTCTTTCAGAACGAAAGAGGCCATCTTTGACGCGTGCCAGCTTCGGGAGGCTCTGAGGAGCAATTTGAGAAAGATGCGGAGTGGTGACGCTAAATTAGGTAACAGAAACTGTTATATCCGCTCTTCGCTCGAAATAACAGCGAAAGCCGAGCATCAGCCGTGTGATGCGCGTTATCTCCGCTTATTCAACCTTCACGGCGCGACTTGAAAAGATGTGAATGTCAGAAACACGTGATCGAAGGCTGTCCAAATATCATGTTGGGTAACGACATTGTAGTCAGATGCATGTTGGCGCCCTATGGGATACCTCTCATCCGTGTTGCATGCTCTATGGTGATGACCGCAGATCATGCTCCTTCTAAGTTTTCAAATGATTGTAGATGAAGATCTTGAACTTTAGTCGTTCATTGTTTTCGCGAGCAGTGGCCCATTTGCTGAGATGGGCATATGCGCTGTTGAGCTGTGTGAAGGAGTCCGCCATTTCGGCTGCATGCTGGGGCGATCGCCCAGACGGAAGATAATAGCAGCGGAAGTTTGAAGCAGCAAGCGCAAGCGATCATAGTAGGTTGAATTGCATGAGTTTGGGTCAAACTAGATCTGCCGTGGTGTGTGAGGCGTGCATTGTCCTCACGCTCGATCTGATGATGACATCGCGCCCCTCCAACTAGCGCGATCTGGAGATCTTCGGACACGAGACGCACCATACAGAACCACACCCGATAGAACGAAACCACCTGACATCTGATACTTCGGTGTTCGTTATCCTCCCTACACAATCATGGTTGAATGTCCTGAGTGTGGTGCTGGTGCAGACGTGACCAAAGACGGTCTGTGGGCGCATTGTGCGTCATGTAAGTGACTGCCAGCCTCGCGGTGTAACCACAAGTAGCTCGAACAAGACTTATAGGTTAACCAGGTAACACGGTCTTCGAGCCAGGAAAAGAAGGGAGCCATTACAAAGGTGGCGGTGGCGGATCTGGCGATAAGGAAGAGGAGACGAAGGCGGACAGCAAAGAAAGTGGAAAGGGCGAGGAGAAGTAGGTTCGGCGGTGGATCGCTTGAAATCAGTGGTATGTGGAACTCCATTTTACGAGGCAATCAGTTCAGACTGTTTACACGCGAGCAGACTATTGTTGATTTCATTCTAGCTACATGCGATGCCAAGCCACCAAGAATTATGTTCCGCCAGATCTTCAATCAATTATTGACGTTCCATCCTACATGCCTATGCCACTTTCAAAAGTTGCTATTCGTGCGCTAAAGTTGCACAAACACCGTCTTTGCCACACTAGGCACTCCTCGAGCGCTCACCGCAAAAAGGTACCAAGCCCCTGGTAACACAACGCCAGAATCTGCTGGTAGCCGCAACACCACCTCGGCCCCGTTCGTCGACTCGGGAAGCAAAGGTACTCGTCTTTGGTCAGTATTGATACTGTGAGTAACACTTCCAATCCTTATTAAGGAGAAGGTGACTCCTTGGGCCGTATCTAATGTCACCCTGAGCTCACCGCCTGGACTTGTCGTTGCGCTGCCCAGCTTGTTGATGACAGGCCGAGGAGCTCCAGTGGTAAGATATGGCGGAGTAAATATTTGTCCATTCGGATGGTCTACCGTCACGTGGCATTTGTCGAGAGAAATGGTCGTGTTCTTGTCCGAACAGAGGCCGCCACCACCAGAGAACACGGTGCCATCTGCGAGAAGGATGGAGACCGAATGATAGTTTCTGGGTATGGCTTCCGGTGAGAGCTCTGTGAAAGTTTTTGTAGCAGGGTCGAACAACTCAGGTGCAAAGATAGGATCAATGTCTGTGAAGGCTTGTGCCCAGCCTTGTCCTCCGGTGATCAGGACTTTTCCGTCTGGCAGAACTACCGCGTTCGCGAACGCTCGCCCGTATTTCATATCCGGGAGTCGCTCGACTGTAGCTGGCTGACCCACTTGATCGATCGAGATGAGGTGTGCAATCTTGAGTCCAGGAGCACGATCGTAATATTGCGCACCTCCCGCAGAGAAAATTTTGCCAGGCGCGTACATGACATTGATGCCACACATTTGGTCGTTGGCCTCATTGCGTGTGCCAGCTGGAGTTGTGCCGCCGCCTCCATCCGTAAAATACCAGTTCATGGCTTTCGAAGGGCCAGCTTGGAAGACAGATCCATTGCGCCATCCATACAACCACGCATGGTTATCTGTGCGGAACGCTCCCTCGTGGTCGTTCGTCAATATTGGCTCCACGTCCGCGCCTGGGAGGAGTAACCACAGATTGGTGGCTGGGTCGTAAATCTCTCCCGTCTTATTACCATAACCACCACTCCAGGAACCACCAATTGTGAAGACTTTTCCATCGCTCAAGGTCGTGCTACTATGGTACCCGCGAGCTCTTTGCATGTTGACCCCAGACTTGAACGTGTTCGTGGATGGGTTGTATATGCTGGTCTTCTCCGCGTTGCTACCTCCAGTGATGATCAACCGGCCGTCTGCTAGGGAGCTTATACCTGGGCAGAACATGTCGTGTTGTGTCTCAGCAACCTGGCGCGTTGATATTGCCCGACTCCGATGGTCGAACTCCGCGAACTGAGTGAAGCCATTGTCGCCGCCGCCATACGCATTTCCACTGTAGGCGGAGAAAACCAGCATGCGATGCGATTCTGGATATTCGGGTACAATGTATGCTGCGACCGGAATGATCGGAAACTTGATGACAGGGCTCCATGACCCGCCTTGGGCGGAGGTATAGCGGATGAGTAGAAAGAAGATGAGGTCAAATATGATAACTCCGTACTTAAATGCCATTTCTTCAAGAAGTGACGATTAAGTGTACATTCGATAGCGACGAGAACAAGTAGAGAAGTTGATTGCAAGTGGTTGTATACAGTTGAGCATAAGTTGTTAGTCGGATATGGCAGCATCATTGCACGCCGTATTCTTTGCTTTAACATCGTCAGAGGTACCACACACTGCATGTCCACAGAATGCATGCCGAGGCGTAGTTCCCGAGGTCATAGAGGTTGTCAGGGGAAAATCAGCTGTTGCTAGACAGGTGCCAGAATCTTATTGGAGAGCCACGATAACGAATGTGTTGTGTTAGGTTGACCAACTTATCGCATGCTCCGAGCCAGCGCGAACAGTACCTGCGCCATACAGCATGCGAGTCATCATCTGACATCGCTGCTAAGTCGACGTACATGGCTAGAGGGCCATACATGCTCATCCTAGTGTTGCAACCGACCACAGTAGAAAGCAAGTGGGCGGAACGGCGCGCAACGTGTCGATCTACACTGCCCGCCGCTCGGGTGGCGCAAAGTATGACCTGGCTGATCAAGTTTTGTAAGCGCGTGCCATGCGAGGGGTACGTGGAAATTGTTACACAGCGTTAAGGTATAGAGCACAGGATCATGCCTCGGGATGTTGCTGTTCATCATCACAATCATGTAGGCACGACCTTGTAGTGCGAGTGGGGCATTTGGCTAGCGCCACCTAGTCGCACGGCTTTTGTTGACGTCCAGGAGCCTTGATCAGATACATCACGTCACTCTCCGAGCACTGCCACTTCATCAAACATTTTGACATAATCCAAAATCTGCATTGATTTGCTTATGCTTTCACACTATCGAGCTAGCCAAAGGATCTCTCGAAGGATTCAAGCTCTCGCCCACCCCTAACCCATGGCATTCCTGCATTCGCAGGCTGTGTCTCTGGGCCCTAGATTGGCGATCTTTTACAATAACCACCTCTTCTACACACCAAAGAAACAGATCAAGGATGATGCACTATGCTGGCTACAAATGAAGGCGGTGCAGCTTACTGGGCGGCGTCGCGTATCTTACCAAGCACTTGTCCTGCAAACGCGATCGCACGATCCTCCCTCGTGCCCTGTGAGACATGGTCTTCAATCTCCGAGCGTTGACATGTCTGAAAGGGCTTCTTTGGCTTTGCCCCTTTTGACGCGAAAGAGCTATTCGCGACACGTGGATTCTTGCCTCTGGACTTTGAAGCAGGGTCAAGAGTGGTATTGAGCTGGTTCCCACCATCGCATCGACAGTTTTCTTCAACGATTATGATACCACGTTTGTTCCGCTTTCCATTTGTCAGACCTTAACTCTCTGTCAAGCCACCCGATGCTACGGGAGTTTGCTTCGCTTGAGCATATGTTATCTCCTTTCCTCGCTGCTCAAAGTAGTCGCGATAAAAGGTGGCTGGGAGATGACCATGTCTTGCTAGATAGACCTCGGCCGCCTCGTCTACGGATGCTAGCTCTGCTGCTTTGTCGTGGCCATCGCCCACCTGATTTGCACCGAGCTTTTTCTGGTCTGGATCATTGAACGCATCGAGCTGTACGTCCTCACTATCAAAAGCACGATATAAAGCGTCGTTGTAGCCTTGAACTCTGCGATGCGTGCCGTGCCCACCAGATTCGAAAGTGAAGCATTCGCCACAGCGCTCCCGCCTACCATTACGTGTCACATATTCAGCACAGAAACCATGATGAAGATCCTCAAAACAGGCCTTCGTCCTTGGTTTCTTGCATCTTGAGCAGTGGTGATGGTGTTTGTGAAGTGCCCCTGTAGTAAGGTTGCGTGTCTTGGGGTTGAAGTTCCCTGAGTTGTACAAGTCATCTTCGCCATAGGTGGCATAGAGGGCTTTGATTTTCTTCTTCTCAAAGGGTCGCTGTCGAGGCATGTTGGAGGGTATACTTGGTGACCTGTCTATGGTTGATGAAGTTCTCAATGGCTGTGGTTGTGGTCTCGATGATGTGCAGCTCAGTGTTTAGGCCCGGAAGAATGTGACGATCAAGTCATACAGGGAGCGGCTGCGCGTTGCAGAGCTCACCTCACTGTAAGCTGACCTCGTTGAGATTGCCGTG
Source organism: Phaeosphaeria sp. A1 3.1a (assembly GCA_003501895.1). NCBI lineage: Eukaryota > Fungi > Ascomycota > Dothideomycetes > Pleosporales > Phaeosphaeriaceae > Phaeosphaeria > Phaeosphaeria sp. A1 3.1a. The sequence continues at coordinate 20,052 of QVXC01000242.1, forward strand.
AAAATTTGGGACCACATACTGGTGGTAGCATGTACATGCACAGAGATTACTATCACTGGCTGTGGAAGCCTCGTCCTTGCATGGGTAGGCACAGTGTCTGATTTCGCGTTCGACCTGTTATCGGCAGCGAAACTGTACATTTCTGACACTGTGCAGTGAAAATCAAAAGTGAATATTGGAACAGGGTAGGCCGTTGTGGAAGCACGAAGCATCCGTCGACTGTACATCTCGCGGTGGCGCATCCCTTCCCTTTCCTCCAATATCTCAGCCACAAGAACAACATAACTCGGGCCACACAACTCACTCCGCACGATAGAAACTCTGGTATACCCCAGCCTATAAAACTACGTACCGCGATCACCCAACCTACGACACGAGATACTCTACCGTCCTGCACCATGAAGTCACGACAGTCTCGCTTTTCACGCTTCCTTGCAGCTACCATAAGAGTATTCAGCTGTCATAGCTCAGTGAAGCCCGTAGAGGAAGAACCTGGCCATGCACCCATTCCGTCGTCGAGCAACCAATCAGCTGTGAGGCCTTCCGATATGGCCTCTTCCAAGCCGGATGCTTCCAAGTCGCCTGCTGGGCTGCGGAATATGCGTTCTGTCCGCAACATCTTTTGCCTCCTTACCTCGAAGCATGATTCTTGCATTTCTTTCGATGGGGTGAACGACAATCATCCAGGCGCGGATGAGCACGCTGGGTTCTATGATCTACACGATAGACACACCACGGTTGGCAAGCCTGACGAAGAAGACAAGCATGATCGACACGAGCTTGAAAAGATCCGCAGTATCCTCTCGAAGCGCTACAACATCTGGTTTTGCTCCACATACCTGTCGAAAACGAACAGGTGCAAGCTTGTCGCATCACACATCGCATGGAAGGCTCGTTTCATCACTGCATCTTCAGGTCACTGTCAACGGCATTCTGTATGATAAGTATGTGCTCAGGATTCCTGCACATGGCACTGCCTCGAAGTGGGAGGAGGCTGATGCATACATGCTTCGCCAAGAAGCTCTGCTGATGCAAGACATTCGACACCATACTGCATGCCCAATTCCTGAAGTTATCGCATTTGATGAGACGCTGGAGAATTCCATTGGTGCTCCATTCATTCTGATGAAGAAGATCCCAGGTATATCTGCCGAAGAGATGTGGATAGGTCGGCATCTGCCAAACCCTCCTAAGGACGACAAAGAATATCTCAACGCCGACGCACCACAGCAACAACTGCGGGCAATCCGCATGACTTTTCTCCATTCGCTTGCAAGAGCCATGAGCCAACTTCACACCCTCAGATTCGATCAGATTGGCGTGCCAGTATTTGATAACCCTGAAGATGATCAACCTCTCTTTATCGGTCCAGTATGGCGCTGGCATTCCAAACTCGGAATGAACAAACTCAATGCCGTCGGTCATTTCAAGTCTAGCGCTGAATTCTTCCAGGCCGGTCTCGCCAAAGTATGCAACTTGGCCGACATCAAAGACGATTATCCCGATCTACTCGAATTCAAGGGCCTCCGCAAGCTGCTGAGCATCATATTGGCTTCCGAACCGTTTGTAGTCCTGAACAAATCGGAGCTCAGCGACTCTGAGGACGAAGAAGAGGCAGACGCAGAATTTGCGCAATATGCGGAGCCTGCTGACGAGTACTTTGTCCTCCGTCACGACGATCTGGACCTACAAAACATCCTCGTGGATGCTCATGGCAACGTCACTGGTATCATCGACTGGGACGGCTGCATGGCAGCACCTCGCTGCGTTGGTTATGCTTCGCTACCGACGTTCTTGCGACGCGACTGGCTAGACGCTTATGACATGTCCCGCCGACCGTGGCTAACCTGGTCGTTCAGGTCCTACCGCGACATCTACACCGCCGCTATGGCCAAGGCCTGCAGCAAGAACATGATAACTGTGAATTACACCGATGCAAAGTTCACGCGGCAGTCAGCAATGTATCAAGCAGTCTTGGGCGCCCTCTATGAAGACGAAGGCGTGGTCGAATTGGTGCAAAATCTGTTGGCCGAGATCGATGTTTTTCGGCGCGTCGACATCACTGAATTCTGCAGCCGTCTCGGTAAGGGCTGGCCCGCAGCTGAGAAAGTTCTCAAGGAGAAGATGGCCTATCTGTTGGACCCGGTCTTCTAGTTAAGTTTTCTTCCCCTGTGTCTCATGGCACTCCACTATGCATTCTTTCTTTTTCACCTCACTTCTTCTTAGTACCTAAATTTCATATAACACTACGCATCCCCTGAAGTTCATGTGTCTTTTCTCAGGCTAGTTCCCGCGGACAGTGTTGCAAAGTTCATGTGGGGAGTCAATCTATACCCTTGCTGTCCACTCTGTGGGGTGCATAGAAAACAAAGATCCGGCAATCGTCTTCTAATACCGTAGATTAGAGTTCTATACCGAAATTTTGCCTATAATAGTACAAAGGTAACCTCTCGGGGACGTATTCAAAGGTGTCCAACGTCCCCCATCAACTCCAGTGTGTTGCGTGCACAACACCCCGACACCACGCATCCAACAACACAATGTTGCAGACCATCATCCCAGCCTCACTGCTCGTTGGCCTTGCCACAGCGCACTGCACCCGCCCTGGCCTCACCGAAACCGGTAAGCAAGCCCTGTGTACGAAGTAGATGTCCTGCTGTCTGCGCGATGTAGACAGCATGGCATCTATCCAGTATCACACATCTATAAATACTAACCTAACTAACCATGCATAGTATGTATTCTCCTCACCACCAAGATATCTTACCGTCCCATCTTCAAAACAACCACTGACTCCACCCCGACTCACAGGTCAATACCTACCTCACCGCCCAACGCACCGGCAACCTCTCCACCCTCACCCCCTTTTTCGACAACGCCACCTGGCTCGGCTACTTCGAGAACAGCTTAAACACACCCCTCAGCTCCGCCCTCCTCAACACGCCCCTCCCCATCACATTCACGCGCACAATCTACGACACCACCGCGTGCGCCACCTTCACCGAAGCCATCGTAAACACCAACTCAACGACTCCATATGTCATCGGCACGCAGCTACGGTTCGCGAACCACAAGATCAACAAAGTTGACATGATCGTCACGAAGCCGGGGGACTGGCTCTTCAACGTCACAGGCTACGAGCAGTACTCGTCGCGCGAGAAGTGGGATTCCATCCCTTCCACCTCTCGTGATTCACGCACGACACTCAAAGCCGCAGCAGACGCCTACCTCGACATTTTCAATGCGCCCAACACAACTGTCCCATGGGGCGTTCCGTGCGTGAGGCTCGAGGGCGGGCTGTATGGCGACGAGGGACCGAATGGGACGTGTGCGAGCTTCATTCCGACGGGGGTACCGATTACGAGGAGGAGGTATGTGGTGGATGAGGAGATGGGGGCGGTGGATGTGCTGGTGGATTTTGGGAAGAGTAGATGGCCGGATAGTCATGAGTTTAGGATGGAGGGGGGGAGGTTGAGGTATGTGCATACTTTGACGCATTGTGGGGTTGAGAATTGTGGGGTGGGGAGTGGGGGGATGGGGATGCAGGTGTAGGGAGATGAAAGGATGGTCCGTCATCAAGTGTGACAAAGTGCTGCACTTATGGAGGTAAGCATGTACGTAGTGCAAAGAAGGTCTGGATGAGGTGGGAATTTTCATGTGTTCATTCGTGGGCCGCTATGTCGACTCTGAGCTTGTTTCCATGATGCTTTATTAAAGACATCGCTCCAGGCCAGATGCGCTCATCTCCACCCAACCTAGGCTGTGGCCAGCTGTTTTGCAAAGTCTTGCCGGGGGCTACCCTCCTGAGATGAGGTGGAAGAAAACCTTCGGATGCCCGAAATCATGTATGCAGCCGTCTCGTGCTTGGTTTCACATGATATGAGGGTCGCCATGATCATGGTACTCAAAGCATAGCGCTGTGGCCTTCACCTTGAGAAACCTCTCTTTGTTGCTGAAGTTGCCAGGCCAGATCTTCTTCTCTCGAGAGCGCAAGACCACGTCCATCAGGTACTCCTTGGGATATAAGTCCTCTGACTTCCTCATCTCTGTGAAGTCGTGTGTTTCCAATCCTAGATCGACGAAGATCTTGCGCAATTTCGAGCCGTGGAGAGTGTTGTCATAGACCTTTGTGAGACAACTACATGGATAGGTCCACTCGTTGGCAAACTTCTGGAACATGGTATCGATTACAGTGTTGCAGAGCTCAGGAATGCCGCGCGCGTCACCGAACACAAAGAGAGCACAAAGATCGGCCATAGAGACAGGGATCTTGTCATCCTTCGTAAGTGTCGAGTAGAGTCGATCAGAGTAAATCCAGTGAAAGAATAGCTGAAATATGTTCGGGTCTTCGTCAACAAGGGCGAAGGTTCTAGTGGCACCTTCTTTCCATCCTTCTTTCAGTCCATTTCGAAAGTACGACGAGTAATGCTTGAGAAGGCCGGCGTGGATGTTGTAATGCTTCTTGATATCCGAGCCAACGATGATGGTGACCATGCGACCATAGTCGGATCTTTCACATGTAAGTGTCAAATATTTCATTGTTGGACCAGTATGAGCTCTTACGCGAAAGGCTTAGGTGTGGCGTGCTTGCAGTTCGGAATTTCAATGAGCGGCTCAGACTTCGTGACGATGTCTTGCACTGGCCATGGAGCGTCCCAGGCCATCTTGGGGAGTTAGTCCACCAAGAAATGTCGTAGAAGTAGTGTATGAAGAGCAATGGTGAGAGGGCATATCGACGGATTTATGCATCCCCATTAACGCGGCTTGGCGCCTCGCGATAAGGAAAGCGCGATGAGACACTGGGTGAGGTGAAGGCGAGAACGACTTGGAATGCGGCGTTTGTCGCGGCTGAAATTTGTCTGTGGCTCAAACGTAAAGCTCAGGCGACGGAAAACGCCCGTACAGCACTCATACACTTGTGGTTCTCTTATATGAGTTGTCATCAGTGAACTGGCGTTAGCCACGAGTGATGTAGCTTTGTATGCGTATTGTCTTCTACTGCATCAAGCTACTCGTAGGATCCACTCTTGAACTCCGCGCATGTTGATCGAGCAGTCGTTAAATCCCAATCCTCCCCGACGCTAACTTCCGGTATGAGACATTTCTGCATACTGGTGATGCTGCAGTAGGCGCTGCACTGTGTCGAGACCATGAGAGCAAAATCCTTGGCTAGGACGAGTCAGACCTAAAGCCATTTAGTACATCTGTGAAGTTGAGGAGTGAGATCTTCAGCTGACTTACGTCGTGTCCGCTACCCCTTCGACTTTCTCAGTCTCGGGATGATGATGGTAGCGCGTACAGAAGTTTGCTCCCATGTCCGCGCGGTAGCTATTGATTTCAAACTTTCGCGCACCTGGAACAACGCTGTAGGCTCTCAAGCTGCAAATGAATTCGAAGAGATACTTTTTGGGATATTTTAAGCCGCTATCCTCCAAATCCTGAAGTTTGCCAACTCGAGCGCTCATATCCACGATGAGCGTCCGCATGAGATCACCATCCCTGGTATTTTTGTAGACCTTGTGTAGTATAGATGTGGACTATGACTAGTCCGCTCAGTATAGTAGAAGAGATAATCAGCAAGATCGTTTTTGAAGGCTGGGACGTCGTAGAAGTCTGCGCAAATGTAGGCGTCAATCACATATTGCCCGACGTGAGACCATCTGCGCAATCAATATAGCCGGAGTTGAGCCACAGGTAGAAGCTTTGGAATGTTTTGACGCTGATATCCTTCAGTCTCAAGGGGTCCGAGCCAGCCTCTGCAAATCCTCCGTTGAGTAGTTTGTTGAAGTAGTTCGCACTCGAGCACAAGAGTTGCCGATACACTGAGAAAGATTTCTCGGCAGTGCGGGGACCGACAACAATTGTGATGACTTTGTCATACAGATCGCTGGAATTGTCAGCATGCACCGGATTTACCGTTCAGATCTTGCGACGGAATACATACACAGATGGCGTCCTTTTCGAGAACTTGCATGGGATGGGCGGGTGGGAAACAGGCGTCTCTGTTTCGTCAGCCATTGCCGCGGTCACGTTGAAGGTGATGCTTGAGAGGTGAGAGGAGAGTGTAAAGTACAGCGCTGCGGTAGATATAGGGCGCACAAGCTCTTGCCAAGCATTGGCGTAAAGTGAAAGCAAACGCGCTACGACATGCGTTTCATCAGCTGACTATTTACGTGCTGCTTGTCTTATTGAGATATCGTCAAGTAAAACTCTGATCACGAATTGTACCGTGTTGACATCCTATCCCTTTGTACATCCCCCACCATCTCAATCTCGTTCACAAGATCCCTCAACCAGGCTTTAGAAGCAGTGATTCCGGCTTTTACTTCGCCCGTCCAGACACTCCAAGGAAGAATCTATGGTGACTTTAAACACTTCGATCAATTCAATAAATCAATCAATCCACCATCCCATCACTCCATCCTACATCCAAAAGCACTTGGCACGTCCCTAACCCATCACACCCCCCTCACCCCTCCCCCCATGCACATGATACCTCCTACAAAACACCCCCCTCGTCTCCCCCAAATGCCTCTCCAGCTCACAAATCCGATCCGCCACCCCTCCAAACCTCCTCACCCCACGCACCTTATCCCTCACCGCCCTCAGTACATCGAACAGAAACTCCCTCTCATAGTCCTCCGCCTTGCTTTCCTCAAACCCTTCGATCTCATACATGCTCGATGCAAAGTCCACGATGAACCTGCGCAGCGGATCGTCCGCGGAAGTGTTGGTGTAGATGAGAGAGGAGATGGTTGGGGGATGGTGTGGGGTTTTTCGATGACGAGGAAGAGGAGGGAGAGGATTGCGTTTTTCAGGTCTGGGATTTGGTAAGAACTCGCAAAAGTGTAGACGTTCACGGCGTTGGTCCATAAGTTATGCGTAGGGGTGTCGCTGTCGCTATCGCCGTCTGTGCAATCAAGCTCCCCGGTATTGAGCCAGTGGAAGAATCGCCAGAACGTGTCTACATCAACGTCTTCGAGGTGGACCAAACGGGAGCCAGGTTTCGCGGACGAGCTATTGAGCATGCGGGCGAAGTAGGCGGAGTAGTGGCAGAGGAGGCCGGAGCAGATGTGGTACTCTGTCTCGCTGCCGCTAGGTCCAATGACGATTGTCAGGAACTTGTCGTATGCGGAGCTGCGCGGGTCAGTAAAAGTGCTTGAGGTGAAATTTGGCTGGAACCTAGATTCCTGAGGTGAGTCTTACGCTGGCGGCTTTGCCAGCGGGTAATTGCAGAGAGCTGATGAGGAAGACGCCATCGTCTTGTAAGGACGCTGGTTCAAAGGTAGAGCGGGCGCCAGCGGCTTTGTTGCAAAGGTCATGTGAGTTGAACAATGTGGAGGAGTAGCAAGTATCTTGGGAAAGATGTGAGAGTTGTCGTGGCTGGCGCGACAAACGGGAGTCTTCCTTCACCTTGGAAGGACAAATCGAGTCAGTGTCAAAAGTCACCAGCGCCACGTTGCACTGTAACTTTCGATGAGTCGAACAAATGAGAAATCCATTTCTTGGTATATACACATGCTTGCTTTGAATGTCTCCTTCTACCATGCCTCGCCGGGCTTCCTGGCCTTCTCAATGTTAGCATACACTCTCCAAACATGGGCGCCAAACTCACCAACAGAGCACCCTTTCCACCGAGCTCTGCCTCCAGACCGTCGGGGTATGTCTTTGGTGCACTCCTCTTGTCTGGGTAGACCATGGCCACAACTCCACACAGACCGAACACACTAGCCACGAATGTGCCAAACAGAACGCCTCCCCAGCCGGGGGTGAAGTGGTTGTAGTCGTGCAGCGAGAGCACACCGAGGATGTCGTGGTCCTCGTGGCAGGGCTCGCCAAAGTTGCGGCGCTCCTGCTTGTCCCAGTAGTCGCCGTAGGGGTCACGGTTTCCTCGCTTCTCAGCGGGAGGGTTGATGTAGCCGCCGTTCATGTTGGGGTCGGCAAGCTCGGCCTGCTCGGCTGCGGTGAGGGCGGTGCGGACCTGGGTGAATTGAGGCTGGAGTCGTGGTGCGGCGGGGACCAGGGCTCGAGCCAGCGGGCGGGCCGCTACAATGCGTCGGGACAGCATGCTGTGAGGTGGTTAGGCGGCAGTACGGTAGCGATTGGGGTGGTGGCATACGTTGCGGCACTGGAATGGGGATACGATGTCGTGCTGCGTTGACGTGAGGTCGACGATGAGCGCGGTCATGGAGACAGGCTTGGCAGACGATATCAGGCTAGCTGCTTTCGTGATGGAGTCTTGTATCACCTCAGAGCATCGACGCGATACGTGAATTTTCTTGTGCGACGCTTGCATGCATGACAGAGCCTCGAGAATCCCCTCGTTCAAATCTCAGCTCAAATTATCGTCTGTGGTGCTCCGGTGGTTGTTGCCGCTGCTCTGTTGGACGGCGCTATCTCAAAAGCATCCCGTGGCTCCGAGGGCCAGCATCTCGAAGAAAATCATAACATCACACTGCCCAAACCACCAATTCAGCCGCACAGCCCCGACGCGTGCTTCAAACCAGATTCTGACCTCGTCACGGCCATCACGGGATTCCGGACTATCTTGCGACACGGGATTTGGAGCGATACATGTCGAGGCGAGGGTGCGCGCGGTGGTCTCCCGGTCCAGGCTGCACCTTGCTCCCTATCTAAACTGAATGGAAGAAGTCACGCCCGCAAACGCCGATGCTGAACCCGTCCCGCAACGCGACGCCGACACCACCCTCGACGCGCCCGACGCCGCACATGATGGACCTGCTGCAGAGGGAGACGCTGCGAATGTGATAAAGGAGGAGGAGCGCCCTGCGCCAGAAAATGGAGATGGGGGTGGCGTCATGCAGCGCCCCGTCAAGAGGCGCAAACTCGACGACAGCACGCCCAGCCGCTCAGCATCATCGCGCGCCGTGTCGCCGCCCTGGAAGGCATTTGCAGCTGATGGCCCGACCACTGTCTTCGAGAACGGTGTCCGCAAGTCGTCGCGTGTGAATAGGGAGACTGCGCCGCCCACTCCGGAGCCTGTAAAGAAGAATGTGCGATCGACGACCAAGGCTGCGCAGACCAATGGCACACCTAAGAATGGCGTCAAGCAAGGCGCGCACACGGCATCAGCATCGGCCGCGAAGGGCAAGGCAGCGCCCGCATCGAATAAAAAGGCGCCTGCGCCGGCAAATCCTGGATCGCGCAAGTCGGAGCGCCAGAGGACGTCGACAGCGCTCGCACAACCTTCGTTGCCGTCATCGCCAGAGGGCACGCGCAAGCGGTCGGGCCGTCCGCGAAGGGGCACCCAGGCTTCGTCCGACGAGGTGGGGTACGACAGCTGGGCGACACCTGCCACCAACGGCCACGACCCTCATGCCGGACTATACGCCTCGCCTGATGACGGAGACTCTTCTATGCCCGCCCCTCGACTTCGACTGCGCTTCCGCAAGCTCGAACCCACGCTTCGCCACCCGAGACACGTTCCACCACCAACTACCTACACCTCACTCGCCGAGTGGCTCGAACACGATGACCCGTTAGAGGGCGAGGATGCACAGCGCATAGACCAGAAGAAGGCAGACGAGGAGGCAGCTCGGCGTATGCAGATTGTCGAAGCCGCCGAACACGGAGTCCTAAGCCAGACAAACTGCAGCATCTTCGCGCCCGAGCCGGCCGAGGAGCCACCGCAACAGTTTGCTCACTGGGACCATGTCGTGGCTCATTCACTGCACTTTAGAAAGCTACTAAAAGAGGAGAAGGAATACCACCGCAAACTGGCAAAAACGTTGGCAAGGGAAGCGTACGATTTCTGGAAGAACAAGTTCAAGCGCAAGAGCGACGAAGAGATCGAGCAGGAGGAGACGGATCGCCAAATTCTCCGGTACAAGCAGCTGGTCCTAGACGTGAAGGGTACATGGGCCAATGTCAAGGTTGAAATTGACAAAGAGCGCGTGGCGAGATGGGAGGAAGAACAAATGCAGCTGGGCCACAAGGCCATGGACGACATGTTCAACCAAGCGCAGGAAATACTGGGCCGGAATGTTGCGGACAACGCCTCTTCACTTGTCAGCGATGACCGTGATTTCGAAGAGGAGTTCGACAGCGCTGCCTCACACATTTCTGGTGATGCCAATCCTGACGATGTCATGTCTTCGAGCTCTGACAGTGAGGACGGTGAAGCGCATGATGAGGATGCAAACCTCACAGCCGAACAGCTCCGAGCAAAGTATGAGCAGCTTCCTGATTTACCGGACAGTAGCTCGGAAGTCGAGCCAGAGTCAGATAAGGAGGCAGACGATGATGACGCGGAGGAACGAACTCCTGAGCCTACTCCCGACCCCGACCTCGAAGACGAAATGATGGCGGACCTCACCGAGAACGATGTCGTGCAGACTAATGGCTTCCACGAACACGATGACTCGTCGGAGCAGAAATCCAACGACATTGATCCTGCCACGATCGAGCTCGAGCAGGTAGACGAAGTTCTTCTAGACTCTGACGAGGATAGCAAGGCCTCTGAATCTGGCAGTGAAGCCTGGTCCAGTGACGATGATTCGGATTTAGAGGAGGATGAAAGCCAAGAAGGCGCCGAAGAGGGTTCTGGCGACGAGGACGATGGCGAGAGCGACGTTGGCATGATGGGCTTCTTAGCACCCAGCGACATCAAGAAGCTTAAAGAGGTTGCTAAGCACAGAGTCGAGGAAGAACAGGCGGAAGACGTTTCAGCAGAGCCACCACCAACGAACGGCCATGTTGATACACCCGCAGATGAAGTCGATGAACCGTACACCAACGGGCACAAAGATGATGCCAAAGACGAGGCTGTACACGTTAACGGCGATTCGGAACCTAAGCCATCTATCGAACCCACAGAGCCAGAGCCTATGCAAGACGTTGCCAAAGCGGGCGTTGTCTCGAATTCTAGATCTCGTCAAGCGTCGTCTCCACCGCGCCGGGAGATCCCGTCCCTCCTTCGCGGTACCCTCCGAGAATACCAGCACGATGGACTCGACTGGCTTGCCAACATGTACGATTCGGAGACAAATGGCATTCTGGCAGACGAGATGGGTCTGGGAAAGACTATTCAAACCATCTCACTCCTCGCCTACATTGCTGTCCATCGCGGCATCTGGGGACCGCATCTTGTCGTTGTGCCGACCAGTGTCATGCTCAACTGGGAGATGGAATTCCGAAAGTTCTTGCCCGGATTCAAGATCTTGACTTACTACGGTGACATCAACGAGCGCAAACGCAAGCGCATGGGTTGGCGTAATATGGGCAAAGACATGTACAACGTGGTCATCACATCGTATCAGCTCATCCTCCAGGATGCAGCAGCCTTCAAGATGCGAGCCTGGCATTATCTGGTCCTGGATGAAGCCCACAACATCAAGAACTTCAAGTCACAACGTTGGCAGACAATGTTGACATTACGCACCCAGCGACGCCTACTCCTTACTGGTACTCCATTGCAGAACAACATTGACGAGCTCTGGTCCCTCCTCTACTTCCTGATGCCTGCGGGCTTTGCTGGTGAAGGCCGCATAGCTAGTCTTGAGGAATTTACATTGGCACTCAAAGACCCCACAAAACAGATCCTGGACCAAGGTCGACAAAAGCTCGACGCGGAGGCACAGAAAGTGGTCTCTCGTCTACATGAAGTTCTTCGGCCGTATCTGCTCAGAAGACTAAAGTCCGAGGTCGAGAAGCAAATGCCAGGGAAGTATGAGCACGTTGTCTATTGTAAGCTCTCCAAGCGTCAACGGCAGCTCTACGATGGCTTTATGGGCCGTGCATCCACCAAAGAGATTCTGTCTTCTGGCAACTACATGTCGATTATCAATTGCTTGATGTCGTTGCGGAAGGTGTGTAATCATCCGGATCTTTTCGAGACTCGAGCAATTGTGACATCGATGGCTATGCCGAGGTCAGTGGTCGCGCGGTATGAGATTAAGGATTTTCTCATTCGCAAGCGACTTCACGATACCACAGAAGTCAATAAGGTGAACCTCGATGCCCTGAACCTCGTGTTCGCTCGCCGTGAACAAACACAAATGGGGCACGCTCGCCGTGTGCATCATATCCGCGCAACCCGACCACTCGAAGACCTGGTTGAGCGCCAAACACGTCGCCTGAACAAGGTTCCTGAAGCGCCGCCTACTTCGTTGCAGGGGACAATCGCAGCAATGGCTCGTAGAGAGCAGATGGCTGTTCGTGACCACCTACAACATTGTCTCCACTTGACACGCTCCCGTACACAATTCATGCCCATATATGGCAAAGACATCATTGATGCAGTCACGATAGACTGGCACGATTACACCTTCGGTGCGCGAAGAGAAGGTAGAAAGGTCTCTAGACCCAAGGCGATACCGCCTCACCCATATGTCTATCCGGTGCAGCAGCCAATGGCGCTACAGCAACCAATGGTGCCACAGCAGCCAATGGCGCCATACCAGCCTACTCAGATGTTCCCACAGGCCCACATGCAGCCGCGATACGAGCAGACTGAGCAAGTAACCATTCGTGATTACCGTGGTCATCTGGGGTTCAGAGCTCCGAGGTCGCACGCTGCCACTTTGGAATGGGGCAACCAACAGGTCACACATTTCTTTGATATGGTACCAACCCTCGAGGAGCGTGCTGAGGCCTACGAGCCCCTCATCACCCGCTTCACCTGCGTCACGCCCGCAGTGACAGCAGAGGAGATTGCTCCTTTGGCACTTTCGAAACGAGGCGTGGATCTTGTTCGTGCCTCTGACCTTGTCCGCAAACGCGATCCTTTCCACGAATCGCGGATCCGGCAGTCTATCGCCTTCCCTGACAAGCGTCTTCTCCAGTACGACTGCGGCAAACTGCAACGTCTTGCAACACTCCTTAGGGATCTTCAAGCTGGCGGTCATCGCGCCCTCATTTTCACACAGATGACCAAGGTTTTGGACGTGCTCGAGCAATTCTTGAATATTCACGGCCACCGCTACCTGCGCCTTGACGGATCCACGAAGGTCGAGCAGCGTCAGATCCTCACCGACCGCTTCAACAGTGATGATCGCATCTTATGTTTCATCCTCTCTTCGCGATCTGGTGGTCTGGGAATCAACTTGACGGGTGCAGACGCTGTCATCTTCTACGACCTTGACTGGAACCCAGCCATGGACAAGCAATGTCAAGATCGTGCCCATCGTATTGGACAGACTCGCGATGTTCACATCTACAAGTTCGTCAGCGAATACACGATCGAGGCCAACATCCTTCGCAAGTCAAACCAAAAGCGCTTGCTCGACGATGTCATCATCCAGAAAGGTGACTTTACGACCGACACGTTCAACAAAGTCACATGGCGAGACGCTATCGATGATGGCATGGGCATCGACACCAGTGACGAGGCAGGCGCAGCAATGGAAAGAGTTTTAGGCGAGAGAGCAGGGCTGCTCGGCGACGCGCGCGTCATGAACACCGTAGAAGATACTGAAGACCGAAACGCCGCATCTATCGCTCAGAAGGAAATCGTCGACGAGATTCACGACGACCAAGTCGATTTCAACGAGTCCTCCAATGCTACACGAGCAACTTCTGCAGCCGCGGCGGCACAAGACGACATCCTCGATGCAGACGGAAATGAGATGGCTAGGCGCCATGTTGATGAGTACATGCTCAGCTTGTATCGAGAGGAATACGGTAAGGAGCCTTACAAGCCTCCGACAGATCGCCAGAAGCGCAACAGAAAAGGCCAAGATCCGCATGTTCGGCAGAGGAAGAAGAAGTATTGAGTGAAAATTCTGCTCCGACTTAGTTCGAAGCATTGTATTAGTAGACTGTAGAAAACACTCAGCACATGGAGCGAGCATTTGCATGGTTGGGCGTTGATATTACACTGAAGGAAAATACCATTCCTGTTTGTGCATGTTTGGCTTGCTTTATGCTGATGATGTGTGAGCGATAGATCGCAAGACTAATGTCACGTCCTGTCCAAGCTCAGGGTCCAAGGTGTTTTCCACCCGACTACTCGATTCCTCGACTCCCCAACAAAACCCAGCATTGCTCATGCCAAGTTAATGGACCAAACCTCGCAACGCGTGCCACTCTCCTCGCACACGCCGTCTCCAGCTCACATATCCCCCCTCATCTCATCAGCCGCACCTCATCACCTACCACTCAACCACCCTCATCCAACCAACCTCCCCCAATCCTCTCCCCTCTTCACAAACCCCCTCCGCCTCGGTACATGCGCATAATCCACCACATACCCCTCCAACACCTCTACCTGATTGATCTGCATCCCCGGCCAAATCTCCCACAAGTCCCTGAGCACCATGCTCGCGTTCTCGGGATCTTGTTCATGAAGCAGCGCATATATTTCAGTAACGAAGTCCAGTTTCCGCTTCTCGTGGTCTTCTTCGAGGAAGGTGAGGGTTGATTCGACCGCGTGGATGAAGGAGGGGGATTGGAGGTAGGGGGGCTTGAGGTGGGCAGAGTGCCATGTGGACCAGAGGGATATGCGCTGGGATCCTGTGGCTTGGATGTATGAGGACTAGGTTTCGTACAGCTTTAGTGCTCGCGCGTAAGTTTGCTCGAGCTCGCAGGCGGCGTTGTCGAGCGGGAGGCCGTCGGCGCTGGATTCTTGTCGTGGGAGCTGCGACGCGGCGAGGAAGAAGGTGCTGTGGTGTCGTTGGGTTTGGTACCGGTCGGTGTAGAGCGGTTGCATGCGCGAATTGATGTAGGTGTCGAGGCAGAGGGTGGAGAAGGGAAGGAGATGTTCATCATCTGGGAGATGGTAGGACTTGAGGGAGTGGCGGGTCGCGGTGTCGATGGCTTGCGAGGCGTGGGTTGATGGTGGCGGCTGGGAGACGGGAGAGTTGGGGTGGATTGAGGGAGCCATGGTACTTGGTGTGCAATTGAGATGACTCTGTAGACTTTGAGTAGGGTTGAGTTGCGGAGGCAGTGGATGGTGAGGTGGTGAGGTGGTGATGGGTGCTTTCAAACATAGTATATATCGTGGCGGAGGTCGCGCGGCGTCGGGGAGTGAATGTCTACGAATGTGGGTATAGATTTTGACAATGATGTGAATCTAACAACGTGATGGTTATCAAGGTGGCGTTCATTCCTGCTAGAATTGGGTCACTTGCAGAACGTCACTGCTACTTTGTGTGTGTGTGTGTATAGATCGAATCGTTCCATCTCATAGATGCCTTAATTCGAGAGCAAGTCAGACTTCTCAATCACTCTGTATGCAGTGTGCCTCAAAGGACGGGACGAGTTTTCTTCCCATAGTCAAAAGCAGTAAATAGAGTGTGGAAGCGTCGGTATTGACCGAATCCAAAATATTCGAGGTTGGCAAGGTACTTTTCCGATCTCGAAGATCTCCCTTTCATTTTCAAGAAAATAGAAGAGCAGAGTGTGGGTAGAAAAAGATTGAAAAGTATCCGAGTCTAGGGTGGCGTGACTAAACATTTCACACTCAAGCCGAAGATGCTCCATGGAGGTGGCAACTCGGCACACAACGTACTGAGAAATGTCAGACTACAGAGATCTCTTACTGACTCGAAACTACCCCGGAGGACGTTATCAGTACACTAAAACATACGATTGCGGAGGGAAGTGGAGCTTCGATATCGTGGTCGGGAAATACTAGTCTTTTGCCGACGCGACATCGGCATTCTGGCAGGTCAGGGGCGAGCTCGTTGGAGCCGAGACGATCGCCCGCCTTGTCATTCGGACAATATAGATTAAATGTTGACACTTGAATTCGTTATTCTTATTCCAATTCGTACCACCACAACTACTCGCTAAGTTGTCTGCCAAACGTTTTGCATAATTTCGTTCCAGCAAATATGGGATCAATGCCAGAATCAGTCTCCACAAGTGGAATCCCAACGGTAGGTTTGTCCTGTTAAAGATGAATACTCGAACTTTTGCTGATTACATTGTAGAGTTGGAACCGCTTGGTTCGCTTTGTCGCCGCGGAAGATGGAAATGAGCACATTGGAGAGCCTGTAGACACACAATTAGACAGTAAGTCGATCGAGCTTTGTTTCAATCTATTTACGAGGTTCACTAACATGCCCAGTCGGTGCTGCTCTCGCGTCTGGCTCAAAAGTACAAGTTCGGAAATTCCAAGGTTCCTCAACACTGGACGCAAAAGCCGCGGCAACATCAACTATTCTGACAATCTCACAACTCCTGCCGCCACTGTCCAAAAGTGAGGTTGGGACGATACGCTGCGTGGGGCTGAACTACCGGAAACACGCAAAAGAGATGAATCTGGATTTGCCGGACCATCCTACGCTCTTCTTCAAGCCATCGACATGTCTCGGTGCTCCAAACGCACCCTTGTTGATCCCGCACCAAGCGACGGATGGCCAGGCTGATTACGAGGCCGAGCTCGCGGTCATTATCGGTAAAGCAGCAAAGAACGTCAAGAAAGAAAATGCCATGGATTATGTTCTAGGCTACGCATGTTCCAACGATGTCACAGCGCGCGTTCACCAGTTCAACGGCGCTCAATGGAGTTTCGGCAAAGGATTCGACGGTTTCGCCCCTCTTGGGCCCTGCATCGTCTCTGCTGCATCCATACCAAATCCTGGAGATATTGAATTGAAGACAGTGCTAAACGGTGAGACTATGCAGTACTCGCTGGCGAACGACATGATTTTCAGCATTCCGGAAATCGTGGCTTATCTGAGTCAAGGTACTACGCTGGAGGCTGGCACAGTCATCATGACGGGCACACCGCACGGAATTGGAGTCAGCAAGGTACCGAAGGTCTTCCTGAAGCCAAAAGATGATTTGAGGATCGTTATGAGTCACGGGATGGGTAGCTTGGTGACACCAGTAGCATACGAGAGTGCGCCGTAGTGTTTGAGTGGAGGGCATGAGTGTCAATTGCTCATAAATATGTCATTGGAGACCAAACATCATCTGATCTTGCGTGATGCTATCCAACACATTCTCCCAATGCTGTAGATCAGTTGGCTCAAGAAGTGTCAAAGTCGGATCTCCCCACGGGGCTTGCCACTGGAAAGGACCTCCTCCAGCAGCCAGGAAAGGTATCCCCATGGTAGTTTCTGCGCTTATTGCCGTGTTTGGTGAATTGAAGTCATCCTGACCTGGATTGAACATTTGTTGTTCGGGCATAGAGCTCATCGGGAGCGCAGATGGTCCGCCGTTTGATCCTGCCTCCTGGGTTGCGCCACCCCCTGCCGCTGCCCGGTTGGCTCGGAATTTCTGGACTTTTCCAATACACAGCTCGATGATCTTCACTTCGGCCAAGGCGAATTCGTTCAGCCAGATGTCGTTCCTCTGCATCTCGCAGTATGCGATTAGGTCTTCTAATATTCCATAAGACCGACGTGAATGAGGATCTTTGACAGCAATGATGCCAAGTACTAGTGCACTGTTGAACAGGTGGTGCGGTCCAAGAGTCCATTTGAGACGGTCATGTAGCGGTTGTCTGAAGTAGTCGATACGCATTGCCAGATCTGCACATGCAGACGAAATACATGCGTCGTGACTCTTTTTGAATCGGTTCGTGATGCTTTGTCGAAGAAGATATGGTCGGTGTAGAGTGACGCGAGCGAAGTGGTACATCGAGTGCAGATGTCTAAGCAATAAGAATGGAAAGATTAGTTGAAGATCATTTCTTTCCCAAATGAGAACTCACAAGCGGTTCCAGTAGAGGAATCTGTGCAGCTGGTCCATTGAAGTGTCGGGATTAGTGACATGGTAGTAGCTTGGTAGCTTTGCCTCCCATTCAAGTATCTCGCGATCCAATGCAAGCACAGTATCGTATGCGACGGTATGGAGCCCGAAACAACGCTCCTGAATGTTTCCTACAATCTGTGCAAGATCATGTGCCAGAAAATTATAGACACTGAGCGTTGGCACGGAGAGCGGAAACTCTGTTATGCCTGCAGCCCTTTCATCGGTTTCGTCATCCAGCCAGAGGTTTGTTGCACGTTTTACCTGGCACTGCTGATCAACGATCGCAAAAGGTCGACCAATTGCCAGTGCGATGGTCTTGTCGAGCATATAGAGATGACTCCAAAGGCGCCTACGAGTCTCGGTCTCCTTACGTGACAACCGCCAACGTTCTCCGTCGATATGTATTCCTTGTGCTTGCGCCATTCTCCTGGTAGCAACATCAGCATCTCCTCTATGTTATATCGCATAGTTGGTTGTGCTAACATGGCAAAGCTGGTCGTCAGCCATGCTTCGGGGACGCGGCGAAGGTGGATAAGGTATCTTGTGACAAGGACACCGGCCCTCACGAGATCTGTACTTTCGCCATAGAAAGTCGGCGCGATCACAATTGCACGCCTTGCCGCCCAATAGAAGCGCAGCGAGGTCTCCTGGAGCTCACATTGAATCTCGGCGTTCTTTGGATTTGAACAATCGAGAAAAACGCCAAAAGACAGCACAATAAAGAGCAAAGCTAACCACCGAAGATCGATAGTTGCGATATCATCAAAGCCGAATTTTCGCTCCCAGAATTCATGATACTTGGCTTTGAACGACTCAGGGTGCACTGCATCGATTGCCCAATTCAGCTCATTCAGGAAGACATCCACTAGGCGGTCGACGCTGGCTTTGTTTCGAGGTAGTAGCCCTAACAGGTCCCATATTTGAGAGAACGGACCTCCGACATCTCGGAAGCTGTATGTTGATGCTGCAGCATGGCGAATGCCAGACGAGAGATCCGGCGCTGGCGCTTCAATGATCTTTGCTGCTGCTTGAGGTCCAAAGTATGAAGAACCAAAGAATGAAGGCGCATCTCGACTTCGGAACAGATCTCCTACTGGGGCATCTCTTGGCTCCGGTGATGTCCGACCGTTGGAGCTGCTGCCGCCCGGTGCAACTGATGATGTAGCGTCTGTACTTACGGTCAGATCATGTTGATCGGAAACGATATTTTTATGTATGGTCAACCTCACCTCTAGTATCATGTCTTGAATCTTGTCGCTGAGCTATTGGTGTTCGTTGTGCAACATCTTCGTGATTGGGGTTCGCGGGCTCTACCCGTGGTGTCGCATGACGCCGAAATGCTTCAGCATCTTCGCTATATGTACAGCTTGAGGCAACATCTCGTCGTACGCAATTAAAGCATGGCAACGCGCCATCGCACTACATTCATTTTCATTATTAACTACGAGTACGGCGCTCGCAGAATCAATGACATCATACCTTCTGTTTTCGCCTATGACAGGCTTCGCAACTTTTGGCCTGTCTGCCGCGCTTCCTCTTCTTCGATACTGGGCTTCCTGCGATAACGACGGATTGTGGAGTCTCCATGACCGATCTTTGGGGCTGGGAGGAATGGCCGACACGTCTGACTTATAAGCCGATCCTCAAGCCGACATATCCCGACATCGGATCCGCCGAAGAACTAGGAAGACCCTGGGCATCCCCTCATTCCACGCTTGCGTCTGACGTTTGACATGCTATCAGTGATCCTATCTCTTGGCATCGGCTATTGGTTATTACGCTGAACAAATGATCGGGAATATTGGACGCGATTCAGTCTCGCGATCAAGGGTATAAGGATTCCAACAGAACGGTTGAGATGGAGTACACACACCAACAGCTTCGACAGATTCCACATCATGTCGTCCCCGACTATCGACGACAAAGCCACTATGGGCTCGATGAACGAGAAGGACACGCAATTCGGCGTCAGCGAGGAAATTCACATCGATCCCGCTGCTGAGAAGCGCCTCATTCGCAAACTGGATCTTATGCTGTCTCCGATGATGGTCCTGATCTTCTTGGTTGCATATCTGGACCGTTCCAACATTGGTGGGTCAAGCACATAACTCAATCTGCAGATTTTATGCTTACGATATGTCTAGGAAATGCAGCCATAGCGGGCATGAACGAAGACCTCAACCTCACCGGAAATCGCCTCAATGTTGCCGTAACATTGTTTTATGTCACCTATATCGCTTTCGAAGTACCTGCTTCTGTCATGCTGAAGAAGCTACGGCCGTCCCGCCTTATCCCATTCTTCATCATCGGATGGAGCGCTGTTATCATTGGCGCAGCGTTTATTCAGAACTACGCTTCCCTTATTGCTACCCGCCTGCTTCTCGGCGCCTTTGAGTCTGGCATATTTCCTTGCCTCACTCTGTACCTCAGCATGTACTACAAACCTCTCGAACAAGCACGCCGTGTTTCCTATCTCTTCGTTGCAAGCGCGCTATCTGGTGCCTTTGGTGGCCTTCTTGCTTACGGCTTGACGAATCTCCACGGTGCCTCAGGTCTTGCTGGGTGGCGATGGCTTTTCCTGGTCGAAGGCATCATTTCCATGGTTGTTGGTATTGCGACAATCTTCATGCTACCAGACAACTTCGAGACCGCATGGTGGCTCAACGAGGACGAAAAGGTTCTTTTGCGCGCGAGACACCAGAACGAGCAGTTGTACCAAGGAAAGTCAATGACGACCGACGCGATGGACAAAGGAGAGGTCAAGCTCGCTTTCCGCGATGTCAAGGTCTGGCTCAACTGCGCTTGTCAATTCTGCGCCAATACGTGCTCGTTCGGATTCTCTACATTCTTGCCGGTCATTATCAGAGGCTTTGGCTTCTCCAGTGTTCGGACCCAGTTGTTGACGGTTCCGGTGTACATATGGGCTTCGGCCGTGTACCTGGTCATCGCATTTGCTTCAGACCACTTCAACCGTCGCGCATTTTTCATGGCTCCCATGGCAATGATTACCGCTGTTGGTTACGCGATGATGCTGGGCGTGTCGATGGACAAGACCAGCGTACTTTACTTTGCAACATTCGTCACGGCAACAGGAATCTACTGTTGCGTGGGTCTCAACGTCACCTGGATTATCAACAGCAATGCAGGATACTTTAAACGAGCAACTGCCATCGGTCTCCAGCAAACTATCGGAAACAGTGCCGGTATTATGGCAGGCCAAATTTACCGTCTCTCAAACACCGATGGCCGTTATGTTATCGGTCATGCGGTTTCCATCTCCACGATCACAACTGCTGCTTGCGGGTATACTCTGATGTACTTCTTGCTGAAGAGAATCAACGACAAGAGAGAGGCAATGTCAATCGAAGAGAGGATCAGGGAGATAGACTCTGGAAAGTTGGGTGATCGCCATCCCGACTTCAGATACACTATCTAGTAGATCGAGTGCGTTTATTAATAGACGGTTGCCTCATTGCGGCGCTGATCAAGGACTGTATGTACATAGATTAATTCTGAATTTGTGGAATTGTTCAACCGCCATATATAAAGCATCTTGCAACCTAGACAACAAATACGTCGCTAACCTTCACAACCTGACCAGTGGCTATCGACTTGTTAGCACATATTCCCGTCAATATCGACAGCGCGCCATCTATATGACTTGCTGCTCGCATATCTTGGTTGATGTCTGCTCCGCGTTCGCCAAACAGATCCGCCAGCAAAACCTCATCGCCTCCACCATGTGCACCGACACTATCTGGAATTTCCACATCCACCGGCTTCTCGAACAACTTGCGCAGTGTTATATTTCGAGTCTCCAACGATCCTTCCAGAGACTGATCTCCGCCACTGTTCACATAGCTATTCTCGACGACTTCGACCTCCAGTCGCCCGCCGGTGCCATTGAACGAAACTCGGAAACCCTCCCAGGGGGCGTACGCTGTCAAGCTGTAAGTGAGGACCGCGCCATTCTCATACCGCACAAGCAGATTCATCGTGTCTTCAATGCTAATTCCATCTCCGAACACGCTTTGATCTCGGTAATACGCGTCTTCATGCTCCGCATCAAGATACATCTTCTTCAATTTATCGTTCTTCTCAAGATGCAGTGCGAACGGATCTTTCTTCGCGACTTTGCTGCCATGAGCTCTTGTATAGAATTCCGCCACACCTCGCTTCTCAGCATTCTCGCGGCCATAGAACTTGAGATCGCCTTGCGCGTACACAGTTGCTGGCCTGGAGTTGAGCCAGAAATTGACGAGGTCGAAATGGTGGGTCGACTTGTGAACCAATAGGCCGCCGTTGTTCCTCTTGTCCCTGTGCCAGCGCCGAAAGTAGTCTGCTCCATGCGATGTGTTGAGCATCCACTCGAAGTGTATGCTCGTGACTTCGCCGATGGCGCCAGATCGTAGCAGTTCCCACACTTTCGTGTTGTGCGGTGCATAGCGATAATTGAACGTGACTCTGACTTTTCGACCTGTTCGCTCTACTGCGTCGAAGATCTCTCTGCATCGCGGTGCGTCAATGGTCATTGGCTTTTCTGTAACGACATTGCAACCAAGCTCGAGTGCGCGAACGATGTAGATGTTGTGTGTGCGATCGATTGTCGTTACGATGACCTCGTCTGGCTTTGTTTCTTCGATCATGCGATCGAAGTCGTGCGCTTTGTAGGTCGGAACTTTTGCATGGCCGAGAGATTCGAGTTGAGAATTGGCAAAGTCGAGGCGTGTCTGATTGGTATCGCATAACGCGACTAGCACTGAAGTGGCCTTGTAGGTCGTTGCGATCGCAGAGTAGAAGAATGATGAACGGCCCCCAGTGCCAATGAGGGCATATTTCTTTTGTTTCGAGGTTTCGGCCATCTTTGGGCAGAGATTCGCGGTGGACTTGTATAGTAGAGTAGGAAAGCCTACTGTTTCGTGCTAGATGATAGTAGAATTCGCAAGGGTTGGACTCAAAGTCATGCTAAGCAATGTCAAGCGTTTATCAAGATATATACCTCATCGAAGACGACATTTCCACTGATCCCATTCAACTGTGGTGATGTGGCTATCGGCATCCGGCTCTTCGGTCCACAAAACACCGAGATTGAAACCACCCCGACGATCCTTCCCAAACGGCTGCCAGGATCACCTGCCCCACCACCATGGGGTCAGTCATGTCTAACCTCATCTTGATCAGCATTTGATGGATGATTCTTGCGGGGCAGGATATCTTGCACCTTGATCCTGCATATGAGCTGATTACTGCGAAATGCCGAACGATCATACGTGGAATCATGTGTTGGCCAGGGCGTACATGGACTCGTGGGCTTCTCGTGCGTCTTCCAGTATGCAGCAAAGAAGGCTATATTCGGTATCGCATATCCGAGCCTGCTCACGATGTGATAAAGTGATGTCCTTCCTGCCGTTGACCCGCGGAAGCAGCAGCACTCGCGCGACGTGACAATGGCAGCACCCACAGAGAATAAGGACACCATTACACACGTCGAGCAGACGCCAAACACCACTCCTCCTCTCAAGGTTGATGCTGCAGCAAAGTTCCTCGAGACCGCCCGTGCTGAAGACACTTCCTTCACCTACGAAGAAGAAAAAGCCGTCCTCAGACGCATCGATCTTCGCGTCCTCCCACTCCTCCTCGGCGCATACTTCTTTCAACAACTCGACAAATCCAGCTTATCTTACGTCTCCATCTTCGGCATCCAGAAAGATGCCGGTCTCGTGGGCAAGCAGTACTCATGGCTTGGGTCCATCCTTTACCTCGCCCAGCTAGTGATGCAACCTCTCGCTGCATTCTTGCTGGTCAAGCTTCCCACGGGCAAAGTCATCGCCGGCGCCATCCTGCTCTGGGGATCTAGCTTGGCTATCATGTCGTCTTGTACAAATTTCGCGAGTCTGTTGGGTCTCCGCTTCTTACTGGGCAGTTTCGAAGCCATGATCGCGCCGGCGTGTGTGGCTACGACAACGATGTGGTGGAGACGAAGTGAGCAGACGTTGCGTACAGCTTACTGGAACGCCATGAATGGAGTTACGTTCATTGTTGGATCATTGTTCACCTATGGGCTGGGCCATATCGAGAGCGAGGCGCTGTACAAGTACCAGATCATCTTCATGTTCTGCGGTCTACTTACCGTGGCGTATGGGTTCGTTGTGCTGATATTTATGCCGGACTCGCCCATGTCGGCGAAGTGTTTGAGCGAAAGGGAGAAGGTGATCGCCACGGAGAGGTTGAGAGCAAATCAGATGGGAGTGCAATCCGGCGTATGGAAGTGGGATCAAGTATGGGAGACATTCCTGGACTTCAAGACATGGTGCTGGTTCGTCATCATCATTGCCATCTCGTAAGTCTTCAACCTCACCTGACTAGTCATTGTTCGTCCCTAATAAACCTCGAAGCATAGCAAGCGGCGGCATCGGCACCTTTGGCAACCTCATCATCCGAGATTTCGGCTACACCAACTTCCAAGCAATCCTCTTCAACATTCCCTTCGGGGCCGTCCAGATCGTCGCCATCCTCGGCTCCAGCTGGGGCGCTACGAGATTTAAGCGCAAAGGCCTCGCCATCGCATGTGTCTCCGTCCTCCCCATCGTCGGCACCGTCATGATGTTGACCGTGCCGCGTCAACACAAAGGCGTGCTCCTCTTCGGATACTATCTCGTTTCATGCATGGCTGCCATTACACCCATCATCTATACGTGGCATGTACAAAACACCGCTGGCGATACCAAGAAGAAATGCACATCGGCAATGGTGTTCATCGGCATGTGTACCGGCAACGTGATCGGGCCTCTCCTCTACTCCGTCGACGACGCACCACTGTATCGTCCCGGCCTGATCTCCAACCTCGCCATGTTCGTCCTCGTCGGCGTTCTCTCACTCCTGATCCCAATCTACCTCGCACTCCTCAACAAGCGCCACGCCAAGCGTAGAGAAGAGGTCGGCAAGTCCGCCCATCGCATCGACGAGAGCATGTTGAAGAAGGTCGAGATGACGCAAGGCAAGGGCATCGAGCTTGAGGAAACGGGAGAGGCGCCGGACCGGAACATTGCTGACAATGGGTTCAGCGACTTGACCGATGTGCAGAACGAAGATTTCATATTCGTGTACTAACTGCCTGATTTGTAGTCATGGAGCGATGTAGCGTAGTTTTGATTGGGTGGGTGGAGGCAAGGCTGTAGATCGCTAGTAGCCGACGCTGTGGAACTAGAGTAATTGATCTGCACGATAAGCCAGTGTATTGTGCTTGAGTGTGCTTGTGTTACATGTGTGCTTATGGAGCGTATGTATTGTGTATGCGTGAGACGTGATCGGTATGCAGTGATGAGTACCTAGGTAGTACTAAGGCAATTTTCCTGTTGCGTGAAAGTGGTCGCACCGCTCGCGTGTAGTATGTTGTATAAGTATGCGAGACTGCATAGAGTTCTGGTCAACGTCGGAACTTCGTTTGTTCTTCGTCACTCAGCTACTTCAAAATGTCTGATCTGGAGAAAACTGCCATCTCTCATCATGATGTTCATGCCTCTCATCCCGAAACTCCATTTGACAAAGCCGCAGAGCGTCGCATCCTTCGCAAACTCGACTTCAGAGTTTTACCCACTCTCATGCTGCTTTACTTTGTATGCTTTGTGGACCGAAGTAACATCGGAAATGCAAAGATCCAAGGCATGGACAGCGAGCTTGATCTCAAAGGCCAGAGATATAATATTTGCGTCTTCGTCTTCAACATCGGCTACCTAGTAGCAGGTGCGCCACTCGCAGTCGTGGTCAAGAAATACGGGCCAAAGGCCTTAAGTGTTATGATGTTCTGCTGGGGCGTCGCAGTCATTGGATGCGGCGTGACAGAGACTTGGAAAGGTCTCGTCGCTGCTCGTCTCGTCGAAGGCATGGCGGAGGCTGCGTTCGTACCCGGCGCTGCGTACGTGATTGGATCGTACTACAAGCGCGACGAGTTCTTGCGACGCTATGTCATCTTCTTCAGTGCTGCGATCGTGTCAGGGGCATTCAACGGCTTCATTTCATCTCTGCTCGCGAAAATGGACGGTACAGCTGGATACCAAGCGTGGCGCTGGTGAGTTCTTCGTGGTCGTACAGGATGCCAAACTGACCGTAGGCAGGATCTTCATAATCGAAGGCTGTCTGACGATCGCCATCGCCATCGCTTCATGGTTCTTCATTGTCCCGTACCCAGAACAATGCACCTTCCTGTCACCAGATGACAAAGCACTCCTGCTTGCGAGACTAAACGCTGATGGTGGAGATATCGCTGACGACAAGTTCAATTTCCAGCGAGTACGCGGATTCCTTCGCGACTGGAAAATCTGGTGTGCTGTTCTCATCTATATTGGAGCTGCCGAGACTGCCAATTCGATCGTCAACTTTCAGCCCACAATCCTAAAAGGTATCGGGTATACAGCCGCTGGAGCACAAGTGAGAACGATACCTGTTTATATGTTCTCGATGGTCTTCTCGATATGCCTTGGGTACACTGCCGAGTACCTACGGAAGCGGTATCTCTTCTGCATGATCGGATTCCTCACTATGGCTATCGGTCTCATTATCGAAATTGCACAGCCGCCAGCTCCAGGGGTTCGATATGTATGTATAACCTTCTCAGGCTAAGTATCATGTCTATACTTTGAGAACTTGCGCTGACTTTGTACGCTCACCTTTAGATGGGCCTCTTCTTCATGATCGCGGGCGCATATCTTGTCATGCCTTTGATTGTGGTGTGGCTCTCGATCAATATTGATAAGGGATATAAGCGCTCCGTCGCATTGGGGATGATACTCTGTCTCGGAAATATTGGGTCCTTCATTAACTCTAATGTGTTTATGAAGCGAGAGGAGCCTCATTACCATACCGGCTTCAGCACGAACCTAGGACTATGCGGCATGGGTATGCTGGCCGCCACTATATTATTTGTGGGCATGTATCTCGACAACAACAGGCGGGATAGAAATCGAAAGGACTTGCCAGATTCGCTGGAGCAAGCAAGCGTTGAGGGACTGGGCGAGCGACATCCGGACTTCAGATACTATCTGTAAAGCTTGCGGAGTCATAGTGGACCCATCAAGATTATAGCTTCGAAAAGATAACTTCAAAATCCAACCTGCACGCACAAATTTGCTCAACAAGATGCATGATATAGCTCTTCTTTTCTTCTACATGAAAGCGTTGGCCAGACGCTCAAAGTAACTTCTCGCCGTATCAAGAGGAACGTTGACGCCTTTCGAGAGCTCCTTCCCTGTGACCTTTCGGCCGATCGCCGCCTCAAGAATTTCCACCGTTGCCTCCTCATTTGGCTGGTTGATCAAGCTGAGACTGAGACTGTCATTCTCGGCCTCCTTGCGACCCACCACTATCATGTGGTTGTACTTTCTCACCCGTGCCTCGGCAATCTTCTTGCCAAGCGGACGGGCACTCGTATCGACTTCGACGGGTAGTTGTATGGTGGAGAGTGGCAGTGGCTTTGGTGAAGCCAATGAGGTTGGCTGTTGCACATCACATGCTTGCACGCCAGACAAGACGCTTTGCACGCGGGCAACATGTGCCAGTACTTCTGGTTCTGCGTTGAGTGACAGAATAGTAGCTGGACGAGGCGAGAGCCAGAACGGGTATTTGCCAGCATAGTGTTCGATCAGCAGTGCCATGAAGCGCTCTATGGAGCCGTATATGGCGCGGTGAACAATGACCGGGCGACGCAGACTTGCATCGAGCCCAGTATCCATTGATGTTTGCGACCCTGCCTCCATTTCTTCCGGCGAAGCTTGGTATTGCAGATCGAAACGCTGTGGCAGTTGAAAATCGAGCTGGATCGTGGCAGTCTGGTGTTCTTTGCCATTAGAGTCTTTGAGAATGATGTCGATCTTGGGGCCATAGAAGGCGCCATCTCCTTCGTTGATAGCCCACTCTGTGCCAATGTTATCGAGAGCAGTAGAGAGCTGCTTTTCAGCGCGGTCCCATTCCTCGATTGTGCCAATGAAGCTGTCCTTTGGGCGGGTAGATAACAAAAGTTTGTATGGACCCAAGCCAAACGTGTTGTATACCATGCCCACGAA
Source organism: Phaeosphaeria sp. A1 3.1a (assembly GCA_003501895.1). Lineage (NCBI taxonomy): Eukaryota > Fungi > Ascomycota > Dothideomycetes > Pleosporales > Phaeosphaeriaceae > Phaeosphaeria > Phaeosphaeria sp. A1 3.1a. Next base: position 47,774 of record QVXC01000242.1, read on the forward strand.
CTTCAAAGTCTGTTCGATCTCGCCCAGTATCTGGTCTGGTCTACAGAAGATATGTGCGTCATCTTGGTGGAACCGCCGGACTCGTGTAAGGCCTGTCAGTGAACCAGACACTTCGTTCCGATGCAGAGCGCTGAAGTCGGCATAGCGGATGGGTAAATCCCTGTAGCTCTTGATCTCATCCCTAAAAAGAAGGCAATGGCCAGGGCAATTCATTGGCTTCAGCCCAAATTCCTCGTCCTCGCCTGCCTGCGCATTGTCTGTCTTCCCCGTTGCTCCCCTCCCTTGTACGCTGAACATGTCTTCGGCATAATTCTCCCAGTGTCCAGACTTCTCCCATAATGACTTCTTGTATATTATTGGTGTGATAACCTCTTCGACGCCGAACTGGGGATACTGAGCCCTAAGGAAGGACTGCAGTTTCTGGAAGACAAAGGCGCCATTAGGTAGAATAAGTGGCGACCCAGGACTGTATGGAGATGTTATGAACAGATTGTGAGCTTGCGCGAGGGTTCGGTGGTCTGTGGGTGGCGTAGGAGGGTCGGTGGCGGTTGGATTGAGCTGTTCCCTTGTTGGAGTTTCGGGAGCGACAGTTACAGTGTGCTGCAGCTGGCGGGGTGCCGAGCATGAGCAATATCTAGCAATGACACCGGCATTGCGAGAACGTCCAATCACCAAGCTCGGCCGTGTGCCTCTGACAGCATGCAGAGCGAGAGCAAAAGGGCGCAGTCGTGGCATCGAGACTGTTGTCTCATCTGTCGCGTGAATTTGTGAAAGCTGATGTTTCCGCCCTAGCGCGTTCCTTATCGATAATACATCTCCAGAATGACGTAGCTCTTTTGACTCGACAACTGTCCTGCGCGCATGTGCCGCTGCTCAGAGTCTGGCTGACACAAAGCCTGCAATCTGGCATTACTAACAGAATTTCTTTTTGCAATCTTGAAGTTGTTTCACATCAGCCGGAAGCGTAAGTTTGCGCATTCTTTGTGGCGAGCGATGACATAAAGAAGTGGCCACCACCATTCACCCAACCTCCTACCTTGCAGCCCATTTCGTTCTAGTTGTGAGACTAGTCTGTCTACTACTGCTCAGACCTGTTTGCCACTATACACATATATTCTTCCTCACTTAACTACCTTCTGGTCAACCTTGGATCAACTTTGTAGAGCATTCAACCATGAGTGCACGCTCGCGACAGCTGCAAGGCAGCATGGGCAGCAGCTGGGGCGATGCAGACTATTCCACCGACGATGCATCCATCCACACAGCAAGCGACTCAGATAGCAACCGAGATTCTGTTGGATCACAAGAAGAACACGCCCAAGAGCAAACAAACACAACAACTCCGCTGCTTTCAGATAAGAAGCGCGCGTCCGCTTCCTTCCAAGGTCCAGAAACCCTACACTCCACACCAACAAGAGTGAGCGCTCGTCGTTCGCAAATAGGTTCCAGCAGAACCACCTCGCGCCCGAGTTCTACTACTTCTCCTCCCGCCTTGACCGAGCCGAGCTTCATCATGCCGATGGATGATTTTGGCAACGGCACGCCAACACGAAACTCACAAATCCGTAGCCGGAAGCCGCGCCAAATCTCCTCACGGCAGTCTTCCAACGCATCCCCTAGGGTGGTCAGCCGCCGCACATTCAGAGTTGCGCGCCCTACTGAGGAGCAAGAAGAGCTGGGCCCATTCTACTATGCCAACATGATTGGCGCACCGATCCTTACATTCCTGTGGGATATCTGGGCTTACACGTATCGACACCTCCTCAAACCTATCCTTGGAACGCTTTTGGGCGTGGGAATCATCCTTCTGTGCCTTCGCATGGGCTCCAACCTGGTCTACTCACAGATCACAAACGCGTTAGCACCCGTGTGTCTCGTGCCGGGCTCCTCATACTTGTTCTCCATGTGCTCACAAGCGCAGCAAGGAGGCGTCGCTAACTTCGAGGATTTGATCAAAGTCGAAAGCCGGTTCGAAGACATTCTGGACGCGAAATCGGATATTCTGGGCTTGCCCGCTGCGATCACCGAATCTCGACTTGCGATAGGAGATCTCCGTACCTTGGTTCGTCATTCGCACCTGCCTTCGCGCAGCCAGCTGGATGTGGAATTCAAGGACTTCCTTGAGACTGCTCGGCAAGCGTCTTTTGAGTTGACTCGATACAATTCGCACATCGAAGGGATGATGCAACGCGTTATCGGAACGAACACCTGGACATTGCAGGTCCTCCAAGATCTTCGGCATGAGGGTGCATCTGCCGGTGCTATTGGGCGCGTCTTCAGCGCGGTTACGAGCTCATTTATCTCGCCAGCTCCAACACTCGAACAGCGGATCTATGATCAATACCTTCTGCACGTGGGCACGAACAGAGATGAGATTGAGGATTTGATCAGAAAGGCGCAAGCACTACTTGCCATCCTCACCAACCTCGACGAGCGCCTTGACACTATCAACGATCTTGCTGTGCGCGACGACACAACCATCACCAAGCGACAGGACGACCTATTGTCTCATCTCTGGACGAAACTCGGAGGAAACTCAGCTTCCTTGAAGAATGGTAACCGGCATCTAAACCTCCTTCAAAACGTCTACAGCTATCGTCGTAGGGCCCTCAAGCACGTTACCGAGACGCTCCTGAAACTCCAGGAAATTCAGGCCGAGCTGGAAAATCTTTACACGTCCGTCTCAGCGCCAGAAACTCTGGGATCGCGCTCGAATCTGCCAATCACTTTTCATATAAAATTGATCGAGCATGGTGTGGAGCGCCTTAGGTCAGCGAAGGGCACATCGGATCAAATTGAGAGCGCGTACAACAGCAAACTCTTGGGCGGAGGCGCAGGACCAGACGATCCGAAAGAGCTGCCAGGGGCTCGGACGACATCCGTTACTGTCAATGCGCGCTAAGTGTCGTTGTACTTGAGGGTTATTGTAATCTCGACGAGAGGTTTTGCGGAGTATTGGATTTCCTTGGAATGCTTTTGCTTAGAGTTGGACTCTTTGTATACCTGGTATACGTACACGCCTAGATACCCCCATGCCCATTCATAGTCTCATCAATGCACATTTCTACCTCAATGGCCCTTGGCTTATTTAGCACATCTGCACTTCAACCAAACATCTCCGTACCCCTCCTTCGGCATCACCATCTAGCCCCTCAAACTCGACCTCATACGCGACTGCTCCCCGCTCAGAACATTCCATCCTGAAGCCATCAACACTCCCTCCGACGCCGAAATACACTCTCTTCGCCGCGACAATCGCTTTCCCCGTCCTGACCCGCTTCATGAGTCCCGTAATCGCATCCGTGAACGCCGTACACGACGCAGGACTATATATCGTCTCGGAGCCCAAGATCAACGTATCCAACCCCTCCGCCGACGGCAGCAATTCCACAAACTTCTCCACCGGCGCCCACGATCCAGACACCAACGTGATGCCTATCCCCCTACTCGCCAAGTCCTTTGTGAACCCGGCAAGTAGCTCAGGCGTGATATACAGATCCCCACTCTCCTCCCCATTCTTAAACGGATTCGCCCCCTCCCCTTGCCCACCCTCTCCATCCCTAAACAGTTCCTTTGCTTTCTCGTCGTCTAAGCTCATAGCCCACGCCAACACCAAATTCGGCACGGTAACAAGCCTCAGCACATCGTAATTATAGTCCGCGAGACTAAACTGCATCCCCAACCCCTCTCGCAACACATACCGCAGTAAAAGCAGCGACGGGATCGCAGACCCACACCCCATTTCGACCACGTGGTTCACGCGCACCATGTCGTCGAGGGATTTCCGGGGCCCGCGATCGAGAAGGAAGCGGCAGAGGTCGAGGCTGCATTCCCAGGTCTTGTAGCCGCCTTCGTAGATGTTGGGGGTTAGGTCTGTGGATTCGAGGCCGGTGAGTGCTGAGTTGGTGGTATTGGTGGAAGGGTTGGTGGGGGAAGGGGAAAGTGGGTCCTCGGCCATGAGTTGGAGGCGGACGTCGAAGAGGTCGCGGCGGGGGAGGGCGATGGTGTGGTTTAGGGG
>QVXC01000243.1:0-50782 GCA_003501895.1 Phaeosphaeria sp. A1 3.1a
CTCCCACCCCCTACCCTCGGCCCATACTCCCTCCCACCCCCAGTATTCCTCCACGTGCCATATCACTTCCGCCGACCGTCAATCCTGCGTCCATACTCGTCGCGAAACGGGTCGAAGATATTGCCTGATGTGCGGTGGGGGTTTTCGTCGTGTGGGAAGTCTGCGTCTGAGGAAGGGGGAGAAAGGTTGTGGTAGGAGTCAGAAGACCAGCGGTCGGCGTCGTGGTCGTTGTATGCGCCGTTGAAGGTGTTGCGAAGATATGTGTCGTCGTGAGGGGAGGAAGAGGATGCGTGCTGGGAGTGGGAGGGGGAGGAGGGTGTGGAGCGTTGCCTCTGGTGTTCGTAGGAGAGGTTGTTGTACTCGTTGGATCTGTCATCGTGTTGAGAGGCAGGATTGGAGTAGGCGTTGGGAGGGGAGTATCCGGGGGGAGTGTTGGAGTCGAATCCATAGGAACCATCCCCAGCATGCCGAAACTCGGGAATTTCCACCCTCCTAACATCCACATCCCCATTCCCATTCCCACCATCTCTCCGCCTACACTCACTCCCCCACTCATTGCGTCCACTCCTCCTCCTCCTCGTCCCATCGTATCGCTGATTGATATCGATACTCATCCCCTGCAACATATCCATATTCTCATTTACATCGTTGCGGATCGAGTAGATCGACCTAAGAGGTTCTTGGCTGCGGTGGTTGGGCGTGTACATGAACTCGTCATTCCAGAAGGGCTGTTGTTGTTTTCGAGATGAAAATGATCTTCTATCGAGTTCTCTGTTGCTGGGTGGGAGTCTCACGTCGCGGAAGGAGTTGGAGTTGTAGTCGGGGATGTATGGGCGGTCGCTTGCTCGTGTGCGGTCTGTTCGGTACTGGGAGGACTGGGATGGGCGACGGGGGCGGAAAACGGGCTGGGTGTTTTGGGAGGACTGGGGTGCGTAGGGGTGGCGCGTGGGTCGCTCGGTGTAGTTGTTAGTGTAGTTGTTGGCATATCCATGTCCATTTCCTCGTCCTGCACCTCGCGCTTGATACGCGCTTCCATAAGTATTCCGCATCATGTCTTCATGCTCTTGATCATTGCGGAAGCCGCGTATACCACGTCGAAGGGGCCCATTAGATCTGCTCCGATCATCCGAGCTGTACCTATGCTGAGCATTTCGTGGTCGCGAAGAGGCATAGCGATATGACGGCGTCTCGTATGCATTGCTGTCGTAGGATGAGTCGGCCACAGGACTCGCATTACCTGGATATCCATAGCTACCCTCCTGTTGGCCAGACCTCAATGGCTGAGTTCGCTCACGATACGTCTCCCAAGGTTCGTTGTGAATCCCTGGATATATCGCCCCTCGCCGATGTTGACCTCCGTACCAGTTCCCACGCTCGTTACCAGACGACCTCCGGACACCATCCCGCTCACGGAACAAGTCGCTCAAGAGTTGACGCTTACTTGTTGGTCCGGCGTACTCAGGGACACGAGAGTTGCCCTGTTCGGGCCCATACATCATTCTGAAGTGCACAGATGGTGGACCTAGATCGTCGTCTCCGGGGTTGTAGCGTCCAGGAAACCCAGGACTGCATGACGTATTCCTGTTGTGTTGTCCGACGCCTTGGTCTTTGGTCTTCTTCTTGTTATTCTTTTTCTTCTTGGTGCTATTCTTGCTGTTCTGTCCTCGTGTGTGGTAGGGTCCACCCGGATCGGATTCCTGATAGCCTGACATGTTCGTAGTCTTGTTAGCTGTGGTGAGGAAGTCCGAGATAGCGAGGATGAGGAGAGGTTAAGTACCTTGTGCTGCGGGAGTTCCTGGTTTGTGATGTGTTTGAATGTTTTGAACGACCCAATGAAGTGTGTGAGACATGTTTGGTACTTGTCTTTCTGCACGTTTCTCTCGTAAGTTGAGACAAACAGTAGTCTTTGTATACATCAAGAGATAGTATGTTCTAGCATGTGGTCGTCATCGTAAAGAATAATCATATTGAATAGTAAATGCTCGCTAAGTCATGAATCGTTACTTGCTCGACGTCCTTGTACGATGCAAGATGTATACGTAAATCTCTGCCGTCACAATACCTGCCATCCGCCATCTGTGGTGGCAGACTTTGGATCTGGTGAAAGTGGTGTCATCAAAGCGTCCGACCAGTCGTCTTCGGAGCTTGCTGCTTCGAGAGTTGGTGTTATGGCGTCTTCCTCCTCGTCAATCGCTTCGCCCACTAGGCTGATGCCTCCGTCACTGCGGTGGCCGTGGTCGTCGGCCTCGTGTCCGCTTGCTTCGTCGTCGTCCACGCTGTGCGTTGTATCCTCATCACAGTCATCGTCTTCCAAGACCTCCTGCCAGATGATGTTTGCTCTCTCCTTATTACGATTGGCTTCTTCCCTGCGTCGTGGTGTATTCGCGTGAGTGTTGAGTTCAGTCTTGCCATCTTGTTCGCTACTATAGTCATCCTCCTCCTCCTCCTCCTCCTCCTCCTCATCATCATCATCACCATTCCGTTTTGCATCCTCCCATACTGGTCTCTTTGCCACCATGCCATTCTCGATCCCGTGTAGGAAGGAAGCGATTTCAGTATACTCTTCGCGGCTTTCGCCCCAGTTGATCACGATCGTCACGCCTTCTCGCCATAGCAGCATCGCAAACTCTCGTGCCCCTATTCTCGACTCTTCGCCCCATATGTTCAGATACAGGCTCCTAAATGCTGGCACCTCTTCGAGGATATAACGCGCGAGCTCAATGTAAGCACGTCCACCTTGGTCATCGGAGCAGTCTTCCTCGTAAGGTTGGATCAGCAGGCTGAGATACTCAACATTCTCTCGTGCGGAAGGAGGAAGAGACCTGAGGTATTGTAGCGTAGCGTAGGCTTGGTAGCGTCCGCGCGGGCATGGTCCAGTGAGCAGGAGCAAATTCTTCCCAGCATATGCGTTCGGTTGAGCTGTCTCTCTGATTTCTTCTCTCCGTTGTATCTCCTCAGCATTTGCTGGTCGTAGCATGTTCACCTGTCCCAGTGGCGCTTGAAGAACCCATAGCTCTTCTCCTGGGGGTGAAAAGCGGACCGTGGGTCGAGGACAACGGTAGCGTGTGTATATGTGTTCAAGATCTGTGTTCTTTGCTCCGCATCTGCAGATATCGATCTGCGTAAGTCCGGCGAAGGTAGTGTTACTCGGGTTCTCAAGATATGGCCATTCCAGTGTATAGTTGATCGTCGTGACGTCGTCGAACAACGGAGAAATTAGGGGCATTGGAATCCGTGCTTGATCAGGCTGAGACAACACAGTGGTCTCGTGAATTGGAATAAAGAAAAGTGCAAGGCTGTAAGAGATATCTGTAGTCGTGCTAATATCCCGCGCAAGGCTCACTCGAGATATGAAGCCCCGCGAAAGTATGCAAGGAAAACCTGCTTGCAAGATTCCCGTCCTTCAACACTCAGAATAGCAGGCGATGCATACCGCTCATCTGACTTTGGAGGCGACACCGCGCCTAGAGATACGTTATGATGGGCCGAATGCGGTAGTGATGGCTGCCAAAAATAGTAGCCTGTACGGTCCAGCTGTGTCACTTCGGCGTAAGCACGCGCATTCCATTCGACTGTTCGTGCCACGCCACACAGTCAGCCACACATCTATATGACTGAATATTGATCTCAAGTCAACTGAGCCAGGCTGCAGAGAAGGCGGAGGTGAATTATAGCTGAAGGTACAGGCGGGCGTGGAGATGTCTCAGGTAATCGGATGCGATTGCTGGTCGTGACGAATACCGCCTCGTATGTCTCATACAGTCAGCAAGGGGGCCGGTGTGCGGTAGACCGCGATGTGTGTGCCCGTGTTCTGTTTTTGGCCTGCATGCGTATCCAAAGCGAGGCTGCAGGACGTAGCAGGAATGGCTGGATCTGGTTGCGGCGAGATGGTACTGGGCCGTGTCGTCGAGGCTTAGCGGATGTGAGCACAGGGCATCGTCAAGTCGATCATCTTCACGTGGGGCGCTCCACTCGCGCGACATTCCACAACAACGCGTCACAAAGTCAAAATCGAGCACGCGGTATCTTTTGAAATTATGATTGGTTTTCATTCCTGAGACAATTCCATCACGTCGTAAGTCGCCTTTCTCTGAGAAAGTGCAGAAAGCAATAGACCCGCAATGCCATATACACGCGCCAAACGCCATCCAACAACATGGTATACCAACAGAGTCCCACAGATGAACACCTGATCCCGACCTATACCATATCGCCACGCCGCCCACCGTAGAACTCACATGTCGTAGAGAGATAAAAGGGATATCACGAAACAAACCAAAGCACTGATGCGAACCGAAGTACAATGCGGCGCTCAGCACGTAGGCCAGTTCAGAAGAGATAAACAAGAAGGAAGAGAGAAGGTCAAAAGCGAACCTTCACATCTAAGCCTTCTTTGGTGTTGCCTTCTTGGGCGTCGCCTTCTTCTTGGGTGCCGCCTTCTTTGTTGTCGCGGCCTTCTTGGTGGTGGCCTTTGCTGCTGCAGGTGCCTGAGTCTTGGTGACACGGCCCGACTTGGTCTTGCCGAGCACGCGTGATACCTCAGCCTCGACAGCTGGTGCTGGGGCAGCGGTCTTGCGGGGCTTGCTGGCGTTGGCCTTGGGCTTTGCGGCAGCAGCAGTCTTCTTTGTTGCGGTCTTGGTGGCGGCAGTCTTCTTGGGCGCAGCCTTCTTGGTGGTGGTGGTGGTTGTCTTGGTCTTCTGCGACACGGTCAGCATGGACTTGCGGGGCTTGAGAGAGAGACATACGGTAGCAGTGGTCTTCTTGGGGGCAGCCTTCTTCTCGGCCTTGGGCTCAGCCTTCTTGGTGGTGGCAGCGACAGCAGCAGGCTTGGCCTCCTTCTTCGCAAGCTTCACAGTTCCTGAGGCACCTAGGCGACGTGTTAGTAGTGGCCACGAAGCGCGGATGGTGATCCTAAGACGTGACAACAAAGGCATGTTGCACTGTCTGCACCAACATGGTTGCGTGGAGGAGACGTACCCTTAGGGCGCGAGAAGTCGCCCTTCTCCTCACCAGATGTGATGGCGCGGTTCACATGGCTCTTGAAGGCAGCATCGGAGACGTTGCCGACGCTGTTGTTGGCCTTGATGTACTTCTGGATGGCTTGACGGCTGCAAAGACATGCTGGTTAGCGTGTGCTTGGTATGCTTTCGGATGGAAGCGTGCACGATGCGACGGGCAACAAGAGCTTCGAGGGAAGAGACTAACCTTGATCCGTTGCGTTCCTTGAGCTGTAGCGTGCATAGAGCTCGTCAGTGAACACATTCACCAAAGCATTGGGGACAGGCAGGCTTCACTTTGCCTCGCGCCTGTGTTGGCGGGTTGGCGCGCAAGCACAGGTGCGGGGGTAGCGATGCGCCTGAGAACATAGACTCACCTTGATGATAGCATCCTTTACCATATCTGTCACAGAGGGTCAGTAAAGGTCTGCGAACACGATGCAGCACACGCGCTCGCGTTGCGACAGCGTGGCGTCGAGGTAGACGTACCAATGTAGGAGCCATGAGCGGGAGCGGCGGCGGCGCTCTTCTTGGTGGTGGCGGCGGCGGTGGACTTCTTGGGAGGCATGGCTGAGGATAGTTGAATCTGCTTGGATGGAACTGTAGACGGCTATCTGATGCTTCTAGCGAGGGTTGAAGGGGCACAATCGGAGCGAGGGCGGATGTTGTAGAAGCTTTGGTAGTCCCAGATGTGCGCAACGCGATGCGGGGGCTCTTGCCTCTTATAGTCGCGCCTGACACACAGCATGTCCGCCAGATCAACAGCAAGCGAGCAATCCTCCTTTCCTGTTTAGGAAGGATTAAGGTATTCTATCTCCAATTTGTGATCTACTTTGTCTATTGTCGCTCTCCGACTGGGCGAAACGTGCGAAGTCGACGTTGGTTTTGTCGGGGTGTCCCGAGTCTGCTGTTCGCTTCGCCATCCCGCATCACGTCTTTCCTTCGACTTGATCGCGGCCTGGTCCATCTGGATCACCACGACCAGATCTAGAATCCGACGTGACTTGTTTCCCGGCTTGGGCTGTTACCTAAAGCCGTCTTGGGTATGTCTTCAACATGCTCAGCCCCTGGTCGTAGCCACTGAACCTTTGTCGGATGGTACATGACCTTTGTCGACGCGTCAGGCTGTCTCTCGACAATCCGCCATTTCCACGCATGCTCACCTCCCAATCTCGCCAAAATGATACGAATCAAAGTCGGTTGTGAACATCGTCTCATTTTCTGACGTCTTTTACATTTTTTACGTGTCTCGTGACGGTCATTCGGGTGTTGTTGTGGTCGGTCGCGTGCTGCTCGTTTGAGATCTGTGGTGTTTCGAACTCGCCCCAACAACTTGAACACCACCACCTGTCAGATGGATGCCTACGAGGCCAAATCGAGCAGTCGAGATATTGTGTGCCCCAGAAAGAGCGCCGTGTTTTCAGCCTCTGAACTCTGCTGTGGTGTCGTCCGAATGCGCTGGCAACAATGACGTGTCTTGCTTCGGTCAGGTGCCGCGCAACCACGCGCCATCGAAGACCCATCACTCGCGTGCTCATCGTCGAGTCCACTCCCAGATGGATCCTTGAGATCTGTTTCCCGGACTGTACCTGATCGTCTTTTTTTATAAAATTTGTATGGAGTGCCATCCGCTGAACATGCTGGCCAGCTCACGAGTCAGCCTCAGTGATCGGCCAAATCCTCGGAAGAAGCGTGGTGTTGAACAAATCTGCTCTGCTGCCACTCTGTCTCAAGTCTTTTCATGGAGTGCCAATACAGTCTTCGTATGGACGACGAATATTCAAATATACATACGCCTTCTCCAAATATTTGCAAGATCATTCTGGCTACCTGGAGGAAGAGCTCAGCTGCCTGTCGTGTTTTAGATTTAGACGGTAAACAATGTCACGTAATGTGCGATCGGGACAGTGCGCATCATGACCTCGTCGTTGTCTGCTGCGGCACATGGCCAACGGAAAAAGAAGCTCGCAGGTCGTACTTTCTCCTGCGCGTCGATGATGATGACCCCACCTACCTAATTCATTTCGCATCAGGCAACAATCAACCTGTCAGCCAATTCTCGTCCAACAACTATCGGAACTTGCTGCTCATCCACACATGCCAGCCTAAGCAAATCTGATCAATGGACACTCTCAATGGCGTCAAGCAAACTCGGCCAGATCTCACGGCTTTCATGGAGACGTTCGAGGCTCTTTGTGAGGACGACCAACGGCTGTTTCGACAACAGATCGAGCAACAAGCTCCAAGGGAGACACCAAGTGTCGAGCCGAATCATTCTACAAATTCACCCCGTTTCGAGCGCGAGCAGATACACTCTTGCTACATATGCAAGCAACTTGTCGTTTTCCATCGGTCTACAGGGGAAAGCAATACCGACATACGATTTCTAAACACTAAAGTCTTGACTTTGACAAAAGACACCTTGCGCCAAGGGATAGCACACAAATGTGCACTTGTTGAATGGATCATGCCCATACTGGCTCGAAGTCTACGGGAATTGAAGTCCGATTTGGCTAAAAGCGTCAATGATCCATCGCGAGTCGAGACTATGCACAACGTCGCCGATGACTTACAGTATATCAGCGCCGAAGGATTGATGGTAAGCTGTCAAAGTTGGGAACACGATGGCCAGGCGATGTTGCGTGTTGAATACAAAGCTGAGCCGTACCTGATTGACAAGCTATGGGACGCATCGCACGATGTACGGGCTGGGAGCTCGTACCAACACTTTTCAATCAGATACAACGGGCATCTAACGGTTCCGTTTCGGGCCGCTTTCCCATCAAGTAAGTACGTTCCAAATCCCGTCCTTGGCTGCTCGACTCGTAACCCGTCAGGTCGAGTTCTGAGAGATGTGTCGTGGTATGCCGCCGGTATCGCCGTTCAGTCCAATTGGGTTCCTCTTTGACTCACTTCATCAGTACTGTTGTTGATGGTGCGATACTGACTAGATTCCAGACAATCCGGAAATACCCCAAGACGACAAAACCGAACAATCTCAAAGTAGCCCCTGCCACAAACAATTTCGATTAGCCCGACTCTTTCTCAATGATTGCCAAAGAGACCACGAGAAATGCTACAGGAGCATGTCGAAATTACCATCCAGATTAATTGATATTGGCACAAAATATCCCATCCAGTCAGTCCGGCTGTATTGGAGCGGAGACGACGAATGTGACCAGTATGCAGGTGAGTGACTCAGCTGGTTTCAACATTGAAGTTTCCTTCGCAGCAAATCACGAACTCTCTCAGCGCTTCATATTGGACTGACTTCTAATTCCAATGATCAGCCCTGAGTTACTGCTGGGGTGGTCCACAGCCTTTAAACACAACTTTCGCCACAGCACAAGATAATACGAACGGAATCGTCTTCTCCGCTCTTCCTCAAACCCTTCAAGATGCTATGATAATCACTCTCGAACTCGGTCTTCGGTACATTTGGATCGATAGTCTATGTATCCTCCAAGACGACCCGGATGATCTCAGTCGCGAGATCGCGAACATGACAAACATATTTCGGGGTGCATTCGTGACGATATCTGCAGCCAGATCAGCTAGTGTACACCATGGCTTCCTGGCTGATCAATTATATCCCCAGCGTACACGCATTGCGCTACCTTTCCGCTCCACATCCACGAAACATGGTACCATGTACCTGGAACAAGCCCATCGCGCGTACGACCCAGAAGAAGACCCCATAAATCTTCGAGCTTGGACTCTACAGGAACATATTCTTCCACACAGAATGCTTATATTCGGCTCCAGGCAAATGTGGTGGACATGCGAGAGCTCAATCGGATTCGATAACAAATGGTCCGCCAAGCAGATCGATGAGATACCTGCTGTTCAACACAAAATATCGCCCGAGAGATACTCAATCGACTATTGGCGGTCCATTGTCCGCGATTATACACGGAGATTTTTGACAGTGCCCAATGATAAGCTTCCAGCCATTGCAGGTGTCGCAGATCTCTACTCTCAATTCTTCAACACCAGATACCTGGCCGGCTTGTGGGAATCTTCGCTGCTCGAAGAGCTTATGTGGTGTTCTGTACGTGCTGATATTAGCAGACCAGTGGCTCGGCGTGCACCATCTTGGTCATGGGCGTCAGTCGATGGAGAAGTGCATCACAACTGGTGCCCAACCAGGGTAGGATCGGATGCGCCAAAGATTGTCAGATGTGACATTCGCCTTGTGTCAGACTCTTCGCCTTTTGGGCCTGTCGATGCAAGTCGTTGTGTCTTGCACATCGAAAGCAAGCTAATCAAAGCTTTCTGGCAAAGCGACCGGGAACAAATATCAATTGTTATCGGCCATCGAACGACTACAAACACTGAAACAGGAGAGTCTGAAGAGGTCGACGTCTACACTGAAGCAGGTCGAACGCATGCTGATGCCATCGAAAGCGGTTCTCTGGCTGAGGTTTGGGTACTGCCCATCACGACGGAGCCAGTGAGGGGACTACTGCTTGCGCATGTTGAAAAAAACACCTATCGTAGAGTCGGCTTGGTGTCAAGATTGTGGTCGAAGCCTTCCATACCGAGAGATTTGGAGATACGACAGCTGTCAATCATCTAAGTAGTGTCTGGTTGGAACTGCCACAGCATTAATGCGAGCAATACGGGACTGTGCCATTGAGCTCGGGCGGTTGATCAAGAATCTCAAACAGTATGTCGCACAGCACTATCATATCTTTGCATTCGATAGGCGCTCATTATTTAGATGTGAAACAAGGCTATGCTTCGGAAGATAATCACCACTGATACACGACCTTTCAACATGACAATGTCTGTGTTCGGTATATTAACATACAATCCTGTTACGCCTCCTCACACCGAGACGATGCGCATGCATCCACCTTGAAGCACGAAATAGAGAACGGCAAGTTCCATCACCTATAGATATTCCGTATATCGTGTGGACGAAGATCGTAATCGCAGAAATCCAAATGTGCGTGCATTGGACAAACAACTAGAAGCAAGGCGACCGTACACATGGATAGCCCAATGAAGCATTTCCACGAATTGTACAAGTCCAGTGATCTTCACAACTTCGGCACCAGCAATACGGATTCTAATGATCCAGTCAGTCAAACGTTTCTATTAGTAGTCCAATTAATAGACGACGGAACAATTGCATGGGTGGAGTTGCCCGTCGCCTTGCCTAAGTGTGTATGTGGGTTTAGTCTTTTGAGAAATCCTGTGTATGTACCATGATATGATTCTGAATCATACGACTTCGAGTTGTGCTTCGTTGACATGCACCTTTTTATATTAGGTTCTGTGATCTTCGTTGAAGCCTTGAGTTATAGAAAACTCTCAACTTGCCAATCAAATCCAATAAAACATATCACCCACATCCCCCTTCAAACTCCTCGAACCCCATCCACACCCTCCCCACACTCAGCTTTAGCACTCAGCTTCTCCACCGGCGCATCAACATGATAATTCATCGTCTCCTTCACATCCCCCAGGAACAAACACGCACCACACGCCACCACGCCAAACGGAATAGTAATGAAATAAACCACTCTAATCGAATCCGCAAACGCCTGCTTCAACGCCCTCGCCGCAGCGTCGATGACATCTGGCGTTACCCCTGCGAGCTGCTCTATCGCTTGGTCGTCCTTTTCCACAAATGCTAGGATGAAGTCTTCCACAGACGATAGTGGGAGTCCAGCTGCGAGTACAGCCGCAGCCACGTATTCAGGAATCTTAGTACCGAGTCTAGAGCTTACCGCCGCGCCAAAAACCGCCGTGAACACCGTCGCGCCCACCGCCCTACAACTGGTCGTCACCGCCGTCGCCGTCGCGATGATGCCATGCGGCGTCGACAGCTGCACGCCCGTGATGATGAGGATCAGCGGCGCGCCCATGCCGACTCCGGCTAAGGCCGCGAAGGCGAGGGACGCGAGGGATTGGCCGGGCTGGATGGTGGAGAGGCCGATGGTGCCGGCGGTCCAGAGGGCGAAGCCGGTGAGGAGGGGGGACCGGATGGTGAGGAGGCGGGTGGACCATGTTGCATAAGCGATGGTGGAGAGGATGGCGGCGAGGTAGAAGGGTTGGAGGCGGGCGGTGAGGAGGAAGGGGGAGGGGGAGAAGAGGGTGGTTGTTCTTGATGTGGAGGTTGGTTAGGGATCGGATGGTGATTGTGAGGGGTTGGAGAAGAGGGGATGGGGATGGGGATGTGGGACGTACAGGATTGGGTAGAAGATTACGTAGGAGAAAATCATGATGCCTTCGATGAACATGAGGCAGAGACAGATGGCGAAGGTTCGGCCAGAGGCTTTGCCGCCAATGAACATTTGGTGGGAGAGGATGCCTGTGGATGTGCCTTTCCATTCCCAGATGCCGAATGTGGCGAGAGTGATCAGGCCGATGGTGAGGGTTGAGAGCACGCGAGGATTCGTCCAGCTGTACAGTGCGCCGCCAAGGTTCAGGGCTGTCAAGAATAACGTCAGTCCTGTCGTGAGGAGTGCGAAGCCGGGGAGGTCGAGTTGTTGCAGCTTTTGGAAGAAGGATAAATGATCTAGTCGTGTATGTCGCTTTGGAGGTCGATAGCCTGCAAAGATGGCGAGAGCAGTAATGCCCCAGATACCCATTTGGATCCACTTCGATTTGGTGTAAGCATAGATTTGGGCATGGACCTTCAAAACATATTGATCTAGACTCACATAGTATGTTCTCCAGCCATTCGAGGGACTCGCCTTGGTCAGTGCCCCGATTGTCAACGGGCTTATGCTGGAAGCAAGGAGTGCTGCGAAATTGTTGAGACCTTGTGCCACTACATATTGCTGCGCGTGAGCCCAACATCAAGTTGATCTTATATGTCGGGTTGATAATTATGCTACTCACAAGGTCTCCATCGTCTCGGCAATATTTCACTCGGAATACAATACGCAAGCGGAACAGCAGCCATACCGACTCCAACAAGTGTTTGTGCGGCGATTAGTCGGTAGATGCTCTTAGAGCCGGGTGCGATGCCTGCTCCAGCAAATGCTATGAGACAAGTCACTACGAGAATGCTCTTGCGAGCCTGGAAAGTATCTGACGCCGATGCGATAACTGGTCCGAGGACGCCCTGTACGAGTGACAGAGCATTTGGGACCCAAGTTTCTGCTGTATGGTTGTTGAGACTTTCGCCAATGTATGATAGCTAAGAGATATCAGGTGGATGCAGAGATACTGGATTTCTGCAATTATCGCTTACCACTGCTGGGGGTCCCACAAGTGCAAAGACTTGGACAAAGTTTAGCATGAACATCGCAGCTACGGCAAGCCATGTCTGGAGATGGAGCTCGGGTTCTTCGTCGCCGCTGTATGTCAGATTTTCTCGGCTGGCGCTTGTGTCCTCCGCCTTGACGCACTCTGTCTGATGGACCATTGTTGGCTTGCTGGGTAGGATTGCTTCAAGCCTGCTGATCTGGTGTTGGACGGCCATACTTGCGTGACGGGAAGTCTGCTACTATTTATTGTGGGTCGATGAGAGTGGACAGCATTCGAACAGTTGTCCGACGGTATGACGGCAGCGGGATAATTCTATATATGTGGTGAATTACTTCTTCGAAATAAGGTTTTGCGGGAAAGGTTGTCAATGTCGATCGCGCAAGCCGGATCTAGAACCTCCCCTTTGCATGTGTTGAGCAAAGATACAGTCTGACTTGCCTTGCAGATTGGTCTCTTCCACTGACGTCGCATCTGCGTTCAATTTTACTGACTTGTGTAACGCGGAATTGATCGGAGTTGGCTTCATAGGCTAGCAGCTGCTGCGGTGCATGCGAGAGTTCGCAGGCCAAGGGGATGGCGGAACACAACGTCGACTCAAGCACGAGGAAGATATCGGTACGATTTGCTACGCTGCTGAGTGGGTGT
Organism: Phaeosphaeria sp. A1 3.1a; assembly: GCA_003501895.1. NCBI lineage: Eukaryota > Fungi > Ascomycota > Dothideomycetes > Pleosporales > Phaeosphaeriaceae > Phaeosphaeria > Phaeosphaeria sp. A1 3.1a. The sequence goes on from QVXC01000243.1 coordinate 12,870, forward strand.
AGTGGGGTCGAGGCTTGGTCGATTTGTGTGACTGGCCTCGAAATCAGTTATGACCGAGCCCGGGAAATGCCATGTGGAGAGCAAATGCATTTGGAGTTCTTGCAATGATGTCGATTTTTTCCAGGGGCTCGAGTGAATTGCCTACAGTATTTTTCTGTGAATCAAAGTGCCTAAGCCAGGTAGTGTTCCTTTTTAGGAACACTGTTCCGCAATGTCAGCCACATTATCAGCCGGGCATAGACCTATCGACTAGATTGGGCTTCTACAGGATTACCCGCCGCGCTGGTGATTGCGTTGGTCCTCGACAAGATGAAAGCCGTTACATCGCTAAGACAGTAAGACGTCGCACCTGTGAAAGATATGTGGGTATAACTATGCCTGACATTTCGATAAGAAGAAATGCTCAATCCAAATTCTGATAAGCATATGTAATGACTAGTAATGCAAAGCACCTGCTATGCTAAATCGTGTGTGAATCTCGTAATGTACAATTCCCAATCCCCAACAGAACCGAAAAGCATCACATACGGTTTTGCCCTAACTCCCAACTCCCAACCCCTGATGCTCGAACTACTCGTCCAGGTAGCCAATCTTACAGAATTGATTCAAGCTTCTGACGTCAAGTTGCGCTGTCAAAAGGGCCCCAAGAAGTGTTTCCTTGCGGGGAAGAATATCAGCCTTGACTTTCCATGCGGTGCCGTTGAAGTTGAAGATGTCCATATCGTCGTCGTCTTCATCATCCTCGTCATCGTTGTGCATGTGACCGTTCGTTTGTACGCCCTTGACCAATGTGTCACCGCCCTTGGACTTGTCTCCAAGTCGCTTGAGTGTTGACAAGGCGCGATGGACAATGAGCTGGAAGCCCTCGCGATCATGTTCCATTGGTCTTTGTCCACGTGCATTTGGTGGCATCTGTTGAGGTGGTGGGAGAGCGGCATCTGTTGCCGACAGCGACATGGCGAACTTGAGAAGACTATGTGCCCAGCCATCTTCGGATTCTAGCCAAGAGCGACAAAGACTGCTTTCTGCTCCGGGTGCGAGACTAGCCAGGATATCTGCCGCAAGCATGCCCTGCATCAAATAGGCCTTTCTTGATTCTGCGATGCGGGCTTCAAACATGCGGACTTCCTTGATGGGCTGACCCTTCATCTGATACATCCTGTTCTCGATGTAATTGCGATCTGGTGCGACAGATATGGCCAAGGCGAAAGCGCGCGTCAACAGGTCGTACGCGGGAGCCGAAGTGGCTTCGTTGACGAATATTTGCTTGTAATAAGTTCGGTTAGGATCATCTCGAGCGAGCAATTTCGCTAGGCTGTCTACGGCCGAAGGAAGGTAGCGGTGGATCTGTGGGTTGAAAGGTGTGAATTTAACTGGTTCGGTGGGCCGAGGGCAAGGCGCAAAGGCACAGAGGAAGTGGAGAACAGCGTAGGCGTCCTCGCGAGACGGTAGGACAATCTTCGCACCCGTGTTGGAGAAGAAGGTGATGACGTCTTTCATGAAGTCGAAGGTGTTCGTGTGCGATCGCAAGAGCAGTACGCGTGTGCCAACAAGTCGTATGAAGTTGGAAAGGAACTTCAATACGGGGAAGCTGACCAATGAAGCATGATTCACTTCGAGGAACGAGAGGTTTCGCAAAATCGTCGTGATTGCAAGCAGCCGATCCGCGGTCCGATCCAGGTTGTAGGCCTTGGACCCAGCTTCTGGGAGATCCTGCAAAGTCGCAGCCTCTGCTCTGCAGTGATGCAGAACGTCTTCATAAGGCGTCAGATCGAGGATGTCAGTAACTTCAGGGTTGTCGTTGCCCAAGATTTCCAGCTGCTCCTCGGCGAGATCTACTAGCACATCTGTCAGATCTTCGCACTGGCCTAGGTCAAATTGGATGGAGTTGTCGTAGGTTAATCGAGTGAGGGTGTCTAACGCGAGTCGAGTCTCTGCGTGAAGTCCTGACCGGAGACTCATAGTGAGTGCCCTGATATCGATTGCGCCCATCTCCGGTAGCAACGGGACGTTTGGCTTGTACGTGATGATCGTTTCGATCATAGTCTTGAAGTTCTCCGACTCAAACTCGAGCGTACCCCACTGATGTTGCGTCCGAAAAGCTGGTTGATACACCCGCGTTCCATCCTCACTCTCGATCACCGGGTACTTCTTCTCGGCTTCAGTGACTGTAGCTAAGGCGGTCTCCGCCGGAGCTGCGGGTTCCCCGGGTTTGGCTGGCGAACCCAGCGCCTGACTGGGTTCTCGACCTTGGGTCGGTGTTCCTTCCAATTGTCGACTCATGCTTTTTCGCGCACTGCCGTCTGGCTGTGGTGTGCTGTGACCGTTCATAGTCGGAAGCGACGCATTGCTTTGCAAGGGGGTCGATTGAGGTGGCTGTACTGCGTTGTCGAACTGCTGAGACTGAGGCGTCTGCTGCATGGGCGTTGCGCTGGGTCGGGGTTGCTGCTGCTGCTTCTGCAAAGTCTCCTGCTGCGATCGTTGTAGTTGCTGTAGGTACTCTTGCTGCGCAGACACGTTGTTCTGACCACCAGGCATTGGAGGCCTGTTCGGAGACATCTGTTGGCCCTGTTGGGCCTGCTGACCCATTTGGCCCATTTGACCCATCTGGGGTTGTTGTCCGCCCATCCCTTTCATGGCCTGTTGCCTCTGTAGATACGCGCTCTCGTAGATACCAAGGTTCTGTTCGTAAATTTGCTGCAGCTCTTGGGGCGCAGAGGGGAACTGCTGCGGTGGTATGTTCATCAATTGCGCAATCTTTGGCCAGGCCGTCGACTGCGTGACGACGCGGTGGCCCTTGTATCGCAAGACTACTGTATAGAGCTGATGGAGGTTTATAGGGCGTCCAGCCACCGTTGGCTGTGGGTTGAACGGCCTGCGGTGTTGCTGCATCATTGCGCCCACATTTTTGAGGAAATGCTGATATTGATATTGGGGGTTCTGTTGTTGTTGCTGTTGGCCTGGCATCATTCCCGGCTGCATGCCTTGTTGCATCCCGGGCTGCTGCATCCCAACTGGCATGCCTCCAGGCATCCCGCCGCCAGGCATCTGGCCAGGCATCTGTCCAGACTGATGCCGTTGCTGCGCCGCCATGTTGCTTGCCGCCAGATTGCCCATCTGGTGTTGCTGCTGCGCTTGCGCTTGTAGGCGCATCGCGTATTGTCTCTGAGCCTCCTGCTGGCGGCTCTGTAGATTTTGCGACAGTTGGACCTGTTGAACAGGGAACTGGCTGTTGCTGCTCTGGTTGAAGCCTGGGTTCATGGGCGAGTTCTGGAAACCCATTGGCGACATCTGCGGCGCGTGGGGGTTCTGCGCAGGCGAGGCCGTCTGCATCCTCTGGGGACCCAGCTGCGACGCCGCAAAGTTCTGGTTCTGCATGGTCGGGGACGGCGTGTTGGCGAAGCTCTGTTGTTGGGGGAAGCCAAACTGGGGCTGCGACGGGGTCTGGGAGCGCGAGAGGGAGAGGGTCGCGCCGGTTGAGTCTCTCTTCTGGGGGATGGATGACATGGGATACGCGCGCGCGCCGTTCATCTGCGCATTGCCGATTGCGCTCGGGTCAATGAAGCTCGAGGGGTCGTACATGCCGTTCTGGGGCGACTGGAAGTCCATGATGCGCGGCTACGGGGGACGGGGACGGGGTGATAGTGGAGGTGTCAGGGAAGGAAGCGACGGTAGCGAGTGAGTGTGGGGGAGATGAAGGAAAGCGCTCGTGAGTGCATTCAATCCACCTGCGAGAGCGACTAGTCAGCGCCTGTGTTGATGTTTAGATGAACGCGCCGACCGAGATGGCGTGCCGGGGACGAGGCGCAGGCCCGCGGGCAATGGGCAGCACACACATCAAGAATATACATACCGCGCAACTGCTGAGTGACACTACGGCGATGTGCGCATCAGGGCACGACGGGCGAATGCGGGCTGGGGTTGCGATCGATATCGGTAGGTCACGTACCTCACGCTCTGGACGACGCGAGTTGGGAAAGGAAACCTGAGGTCTTGGCAGCGCAGAGGGCCTAAGCCGTTTCTGGCAGCACTCGTGTGTGCAGCAGCGTCCTCGACGGCGCGGACTGCGAGGCACAATCACGGCTGGGGGGGAAGTCGACCTCGGTAGCAGCGGTTTTCTCTCGAAGCCAGCAGTGTCGCATCTGCGTACGAACACGCGTTCACGCGCCGACGAGTGAAGTGGCTTGATTGCCGGCACTCAGGTAGTCTAAGCCCAAACTGACGTCTGCAAGCGCGGTCCCTTGAGCGGCCAGGAAGCGGCTGTGACACGGAAACACATGTCTCTCCACTTATTACATCACTCCATTTCCTGCAGCTTTGGCGCGTTGATATTTGGCGCGGCCGCATGTTGGGCGGTGGACCAGTATCCGGGACGCACATGACACCCGACGCCTCCACGCCTTGGCCAGGCAATCTACACGCTGGACAGGAAGCTCGTTGCTTGGTAGCCTACCTAGCTACCCCGAAGCATACCGAGAAGCTGTAAATCGACCTATTCAATGGTCTTCTATTATGTAGCAGAGCAGGGACGCAACATGTTGTCCAACTGTTCTTGGCACATTTCTTCGTTTGACTAGCAGACGGATACCTATCAGGGCCCATCGCCATCCTTCACATGCTCTCCACACCCACTTCTCGTGGTCTCACGGAGAGAGAGCTCCTTGTACCGTGATACGGTCGCCAGTCATAGGTGCACAAATTGACCGACGTGCTGTTTCGGTGTCAGACAGGGGTGTGGGCCTGCAGATTGCCACCTTGTCAATGGCAGGGCCGGCTGCCTATCGTCAGGCCCAACATCGTGGCTACGATCATCTTCAAGGGTATTTTCGCCGGCATATGGGGCATGATGCCGAATTCGAGCTCAGGCCGTTAGCTAGGCAACGTGCTGGCATCCTCAGGTGGTCGATCACAGCAGTGTAGGCGTGTGTTCTAGACACCTGTTGAGAATGCTTGCAAGGTCGATTTGCTGCGATGAATTACTATAAATCCCAGATTTGACACGAAGAAATCCGTGGTGGCCGTTGGTCCGCAATTGTCTTTCCTTTGTGTGAGGGCCCGTGTTGTTCAGCACCAGACGAGATATGGACGATGATGAGCGTGCACGTGACATCGGAACTTAGCGCTCTCGTAGCCCGGTCGCGCAGCTTCCACGAGGGTACGACAACATTGAAGCACACACGACCTCACTCCCGCTACCTCGCTGCCGCATCCCTCACTTGGTTGATCTTACACCGCCCCTCTCTACAACAAACCTCCGTTCGCAACCCGTGATCATGGCTGACGCCGCCGTGGAGAACCCGTCCAACACCGTCCCGCCGCACAAGAAGCAGCTCCCGTCATCGATACCGAACTTCGACACCCTTGAGGGCTTCACGACAGACGGCACAGATGACTACTCCACATTCAAGAAGCTGCAACGGCAATTAGAGTGAGTCCCAGCTTGCGTGCTGGCTCCGGCGACAAGTGGCTAACGGGTGCAGGTACATTCACCTCCAAGAAGAGTACATCAAGGATGAGCAGCGCAGCTTGAAGAGAGAGCTCGTGAGGGCGCAAGAAGAGATCAAGAGGATCCAGAGCGTACCGCTTGTGATAGGGCAGTTCATGGAGGCCATCGACCAGAAGTGAGTCTACACATGATACCCTCCAAGCACCACATGCTAACAAGCGCAGCACGGGCATCGTACAGTCGTCAACAGGCTCCAACTACGTCGTCCGCATCCTCTCGACCCTCGACCGCGAACTCCTGAAGCCGTCCTCGTCGGTCGCGCTGCACCGCCACTCGAATGCGCTCGTTGACATTCTGCCGCCCGAGGCGGACTCGTCTATCGCCATGTTGGGCCAAGACGAGAAGCCCGACGTCACATACGCAGACGTAGGAGGTCTCGACATGCAGAAGCAGGAGATTAGGGAGGCCGTCGAGCTGCCGCTTACACACTTCGACCTGTACAAGCAGATCGGTATCGACCCGCCGCGCGGTGTGCTGCTGTACGGACCCCCAGGTACCGGAAAGACAATGTTGGTCAAGGCCGTGGCGAATAGTACTACTGCGTCCTTTATCCGTGTCGTAGGCTCCGAGTTTGTGCAAAAGTACCTAGGAGAAGGACCACGCATGGTCCGCGACGTGTTCCGCATGGCGCGCGAGAACTCGCCGTCCATCATCTTCATCGACGAGATTGACGCCATCGCCACAAAGCGTTTCGATGCGCAGACGGGTGCCGACCGAGAAGTGCAGCGTATCCTCCTCGAGCTGCTCAACCAGATGGACGGCTTCGACCAGACGTCCAACGTCAAGGTTATCATGGCCACCAACCGCGCCGACACGCTCGATCCCGCGCTTCTCCGACCCGGTCGTCTAGACAGGAAGATTGAGTTCCCCTCTCTCCGCGACCGTCGCGAGCGCCGTCTCATCTTCTCCACCATCGCCAGCAAGATGAGCCTGTCGCCCGAAGTCGACCTCGACAGCTTGATTGTTCGAAACGATCCGCTGTCTGGTGCCATTATTGCGGCCATCATGCAGGAGGCAGGTCTGAGGGCGGTGCGAAAGAACAGGTACAACATCATCCAGGCAGATCTGGAGGAAGCGTACACCAGCCAGGTCAAGGGCACTACCGAGGCTGACAAGTTCGACTTCTACAAGTGAGCTATCTTGTGGAGTGTGGATGGACAGGAGTGGCATGGCACTGTATACTATGATAGACGCTATCTCTGCGCGCATAATGAAGATCATTTTGCGTCTCACACGAATTGCCAACTATGAGCGTGACGTACGAACTTAGAAAAATGAGATGATGCACGTCGAGGTCCACCCAGTTTGTAGTATAATATCCCATTTCCATCTATCTACCCAACCCAACCAATCCCAACTCCCATTCTCCATTCTCCATTCATCCTGCTTCTCAACATCGCACTTCTCAACATTACACTTCCATCCCCTCTCCCCACAAGCTCTAATCTACAAGAAAACCTCCCTCCTCCCCTCCTCTCCACACAACACAACACCACTCCACCCAAAAAAGCAACAGCAAGAAAGACAAGACGAGCAATATTATTGAATTCTGCCCACCGCCCACTCGCTACGAGAAATACATAGCTACCAAATACCAAATACCGAATCCTTGTGCAAAAAACTTGGAAGAAAGGAAAAGAAAAAGAAAAAAGAAAAAGGAGAACCCATGATGTGATGTAATGTGAATGGGGTGTGAAAGAGGAAAGAGGAGCTCGTGGTATCATGCATACGCAAACGACGCAGAGCGAGATGGATTGGGGACAAAGGAAAATGTTGGTGGGTGGGTTGTAAGTAGCTGTGTGCGTGTGTGGGACAGCTTCATGTGGTTTTAGGGGAATTGCGTCTTCATCCCACGCGAATCGTCGTCTCTAGAGGTGTCCGCGGTAACTCCTTGTTGCGCTCTGGACTCCGCGCTCGCTTCTCCTTTGGCGGCGTGGGTGGGCCCGAGTGTCTGTGATGGGAGAAGTCGTCTTTGGGAGGTGTGGGTGGTCGCCCTTCGCTAGATGCTGTGCCCGAGTCCTTTGGTGGGGTTGGGGGTGGTCGTCCGGGGTTCTCGTCTCGTGGTCGGGAACGTGATCGGCTGGGGAGACCAAGGTGGGAGTGTTGGAGTGGAGGTGCGGATGTGGCGAGGCTGTTTGTGTTGCCAATGCCGTCCGAGGCACTGCGGTTGCTGCGTCCACCAACGCTGGACGACTCGCCGGCCTCTTCTACCACGGGCAGTGTGGTGCCCATCTCTCCACGCTCAGCAGATGGACTGCGTACTGCCTTCATATCGCGGTTGGGCACGTCGTCTTCACTTCGGCCCCGTTGTCTTGATCGCTCAGCTTGCCATTCGGCTTTCTCCATGACACGATCGGTCGAGTGCTGCTGTGACGCGTTTGAATTAATGCCTGCAATGACGGGCTCCATCTCGGCATTTGCGGCTTCGTGCTGCTTCTCGCGGTCTGCAGCCTCTTTGGTCTTGGTGACACCGCTGATGAACTTCACGAACCGGTCGCCGTAACGCTCAGGGGGAATAGCGGATATTTGAGACTCGGTGTTTGCTAGACCTTTGAAGAAGTGCTCCATGCGTTTGATAACAGAGTACTGCCGCCCATTAGCACATTGTCAGCATCACATTCGTGCTCAACCTACATGTGTGAGACAATCAATGATGCCGAGGTAGTAGATCTCCTCGCCCGGGTTATCATCCTCGTGCGTTGCTTGGAAACCACCGTCGTCCTGGTAGAAGTAGAAGTTCCGCTTAGGATCCCGTAGCTCATCTGGCATCTTGCTGGATGTCTGTTCCATGGGCACAGGCTTCTGTGTCTTGACCATCTGCCGTAGCTCCCTAGCCTTTCGTGAGGCTTCAAGCTTGGATGGTGTGCGAACAAGCATATTAGGCTGTGGATCCTCGGCAGCGTCGCCACCAGGCTGGAAGACCTTCAACGTCTTGTCTCGCAGATTCTCCTCGTTTCCTTTCTCCAAGTCGTGGATACCAATGAGGAGCGAGTAGTCCATGATGTGCAGTCGCTGTAACAGCTTCACGTCCTTTTGCATCTGCTCAATGAACATCCTCTTCTTGGTTGGACCAAATTCCAGATGCAGATCTCTCCGTAGCCAATTCAGATCTTTCAATGTTGCACGTGGGTTCGCTGCCAGTTCCTCCTCCTTGAAGTCTCGTCCAATGGTGGATCCTTTCAGATCAAAAGTTGTGTGGATATCTCGATGCGGTGGGAATAGATTGTTCATGACAACGAAGTGAATCTTGCGTCCGTAGGGTATCTTTACGCGATGCAGGCCGTAAAACTGGGAAAGAAGGGTATTTGGGTTCTCCTGGACGTGTGTGTAGTAGTCCTTCAAGATTTTGCGGAGGAATTTGTGTTCGGCGTGATGGATGGTTTTGATGATGTACTTGTAATCTCGAGAGAAATAGAAGAAGCTCCCGCTCTTGCCAGGAGAGCCAAGCTCGGAAAGGATGTACTTGCTGGTTAGCGATACGAGATAGTCGGCGGGATCCAGCTTGAAGGTAGAGCGGAGACGACGGAAGACCCAGGGAGCGTAGTCCTTGAACTTGAAATCGTACTTGGCGGATGGTGTGAGTTCGTTGCCGGTGCTATCAGGGGGTCAGCAGGAAGTCATTTAGTGTTGCAGGCCACCCGAACTCAATGAAACTAAACTCCAACAAATTCTTCACGAGATGAGGAAAACCGGACGGCACGTACATGTCAAAGGAGAACTTGTGCTTCGCATCGAAATCGGCGTCGGTGAGGTCGCGGTCCATCTTGGCATTCGTCCTCGAAACGGTGAAGCGGATGCCCGTGAGCATGTTGTAGGCAGTGACCCAGTTGACGTGGTGCTGGTCGACCTTGGTGCCGACCACGACGCGGTCTTCGTCCTCGTCTTCCTTGCGCTTCCGCTTGCTGGCCCGCTTCTGCCGGATGTGCTCTGCCCAACGTGCGGCGTCCTCGTCCTGGGGCACCTCGTCTTGGGGCATGTCCGAGTTGACCGAGCGCGTGGTCCTGCGCACAAGAGACATGGAGCCTCTCCGGCGGCCGCCAGCCGTGGGTGAGAAGCGGCCGCTGGCGGAGACGACGTCGTCGGTGTTGTTCTGGGCGTCGCGGGCGCGTGAAGTGGACAGCTTGGGGACCTCGAGCGTGTGACGCTGCTGCAAACGGTAGGGGTGCTGTGACGGGGACGGGACGCTGTGGTTGAAGGCGGGCGGGGACGAGACGCGATGCGCCGAGGCGGGCACCTGGAGGTTGGCATCGTCGGTCGGGGTTTGCTGTGGCTGCATGCTCGACACGTCCAATACGTGGCCGACGTGGGGCACGAAGTCTTTGCTGGCTTCGCGGGTGCCGTCGAACGAGTCCATCTGGCCCAGCTTCACGTGCGTGGTGCCTCCACCGCGGTCCTTGGACTCGCTGCTGTGCACCGACGCGAAGTAGCCGTCGTCCCTCTGCAGCATGTCGCTCGAGTTGGCGCGGCGCTCGGGGGATCTGTTGAGGCTCTCCGACTCTGTGCGGTCCCCTCGGCTCCTCCGTGAGGGTGTCTCGTCCTGCGATAGCCGCTTATCAATGCTCGCGGGCTTCATGGGGCGGCCGTTGGGCATGGGCTGCATCGCGGGCGAGCCATTGGACATGGTGCCGTTCATCTTCGCAGCATTGCCGTTGGGCAGGCGTGTCCCATTCTCCCGCCCGCTCAGCGACCGCTCGGAGGAGTTGCGCGTGGGGAGACTGAAGTTGGGGTGCGATTGGCGGTCGGACGAGTCGGGCGCATACGGGGGCATTATCTGGGATTCATGGATGGTCACGCTCATCAAGGAGGCAGTCTTTCCCCCCGGGCCTCCAGGAAGCTGCGGCGAAGGGGTCGAGGACGCCAGCTTTGGGACGGCCGAGATGTGGCTGGTGCTGGACGTGTTGCTGCAGAGATGGCGCGGGTGCGGATGACGTTGGTGGTGAGGTGTTTCTCGCGGGACGGCGCGGCGGTCGATGGCAGCAGTCTGCAGCACTCTCAAGCTGCCCTGGATGCTGGCAATAAGGGTACGAGAGTAGCAAGAATGGACAACGCGATGTGCTAGAGAACGGAGGTCGGTCTGACAGCCGCAGCGAAGCCGTAATCCCGTCTTGATTATCTTGGCGCAGCACTGGCCCTCTCACAGCGCTGGAATTATTGGCTGCGCGGTGCACGAAACAACAAGAAAATCACCGCTTCCTACACTGCGATGATTCAGAAGACAGACAGTGCCCCAGGGGGAAGCGTTCCGCTTTTGCCAATGCTCCGTCGCCGCGCACACGTCTACACCTTCACTTCCTCTGTATGCTGTCCAGGGGGAACACGCGCTTCGAGGCTGGAAATTGGGCGCTGGACGGCCATTCTAATTCGGGACGGCTACACAGACACTGCGCCACATGAGCATTCCAGAACCACGGTTGTGCCCGGCAGTCTGTTTCTATCTACGCCTCACTGCGCATCGAGCCGCCTCAGCATGCAGTCATGAAAGGAGAGGCACTGCGACCCTGCAGTGCGTGCGCACAGCTGATGGCTTCGTTGTATCGTTGTCAGACCCTTGCAGATCCTGAGCCCGACTCGTGCGGCACGGAGACGTGAGCACCAGGGAAATGAGATGTCGTCGCCTACCACGCGCTATCCATGGTGTGCGGCTGTGACGTCGCCCTTTTCGTCCGAAAGGACCTGAAGCCCACATCGCGTCAAAGTCACCAAGCTTCATAGGATCCTTCGAGAAACTGCTTCATAGCATTTATTGTGTCACTCGGCGTCTTCATACGTTGGTGACATCACCTAGCATACATTGTCGGATCTGCACCCTGCAAAGGAAACTGATAAGGACAGCGGTGTTATATCATGCAAGTCCGGCATCATCGCAACTTTACACGAGTGCTTTGCAATTGTGACGGAACCAAAAAGCACAAGCCTTTGCGAGCTACTCGAAGCTTGGTTGCTCGGAGCCCTCCAAAATTTCTAGGTTCCTGGGGGCGATGCCATTGGGTAGCATGCCACAAAAGGTACGAAGTAAGCAGGTGTTGCGCCCTTCTTCTGCATTATACGTGCCATGCCGCGTAAGAACGACCCACTGGCGTCGTGGCTAATGTTCGTGGTGAATGTTCTGGCATGCCGGTGCTGTTGGAGCAGCGATAACATGTCTCAAGCGGACCATCGGACTTAGCAAGTCCGGGCGGCGATGCTGGGTGTCACTGTATTATACCCACAGAGAGATACTGCGAGTACAACCAGACCATGGCCCACGCCAGTCTTCCAATCATCGTTGACGGCCATTTCCTCGTTGGTCATCTCACTGTAGTAAGACGTGTCTTCATCTGTGCTGTTGCAATCTCGCGCTCATCCGACCTCAATGCGGTGCTCCTGACCAGCAGCGAGACTGACAACGCCAGTACGCGTTGCGCTCCGTTGCTCGCCATGCTGACTGCTCGCAAACATCTTCTGCACTTCATCCACAGCAAATTGGCCTATACGAGTCTGCTTCACGGCCCATCCACGATTGTCCTTGTCTGCATCATGCGCGGAGATCCAGGCTCGAGCATATAGACTCCGAGCAATTTCGAGACCCCCCGGAGACCCAGCAGATATGTTGCCGCCGAGCCACCACGGGTTGTCGACGCAGTCGAAAGAGTGCAAGAGTGCGGTCAAGGGCAAAGCCGACTCTGACACGAGATGCGACGTTGCGTATGGGCGGATGGTGTCGAATGAAACACCGTGTGGTGAGTAGATGACAGACAACGTTTTCTCACGATCGTTGTTGGGAGAAGGAACAATGGTTCGAGGCGATGATGCTATCGTCATGGGTGAGAGTGGTGATCTAGGCGATGCCGGAGGGCTCATTGGAAGATCAAGGTAGTAACCATTGCGCATCGAGAGTACTGTACAGGGTGGACGGTACGTTATGCCTATGGCGTGGTGGACTCCTGTGAGGTCATGCCGTGCAGGCAGCCAGGAGACTGTGACTTCTCCGCAAGAGCCTCGAGGTGTAGGCGGTGGTAGGACTATGCGGTAGATGGAACTGCTAGCTCCTTCTACAAACTTCGGGAGAGCATGTATGCTGTCAGGACGGAAGTGGTTCCATGACTGTATCTTTTTGACAGCGGCTGGAGTTGCAAGGATTATTGACTCGCAATCTCGTGGTAGCTGGCAGAGTGTCTCCTCGTGGCAATGGTCTGGTTTGTGCTGCGAGATGAGAATGAGGTCTGGCTCGCGCTCGAGCTCTGTCAGTGACGTGATGCAAGGCTTGTGCTTTTGTTCCGAGTGGGAAAAGATCGAATTGAGGATGATCGATGGCCCGCTGATCCAAGGGTCCACAAGAATGGAGAAGCTCCCAGGGAAACAGCCAGGACTGGAAAGTGGAGCAATCGGCGGATTAAACGTGAGGAGGAATGATGTATCGCCGTTAAGGGACTTCACGGTCAAAGACATGGTGCGTTCGCGGGACGCGGTGACGTGCCGCCGCGATGCTGGAGAGAGGCATGAAAGAGACGAGCAGCAGGCTTCAAGGCCTGCGAAGCATCAGCCGTCATGGTGGGATAAAGATAGGACAGCAGGCAGTTGGTGGACGCCACAACGGACATTGGATAGTGGTGTGGCAGGTCGAGGCGGACGGGTGCATCGCCTCGTCTGCACCTGCCCTGCGACAAGCCCCTTTCCTCAACACTTCGCAGCCAGAGCGTCTCCCTTCGCATGGCGTGTCTGCTGCAAAGTACAAAGTCTGACGGGTACCCACCAGTCCGCTCTGCACGCAGTTTTTTCATCACCTTCCGCGCCGGACATCATCACAACACGTAAACAGCCAATCATGTCGCAGATCACAAGGTAGGAGAGCCCTCGGCAAGCAGCTGTCGTTAGCAATCCCGAGCCAGCGAGCCGATCTTTTTACCAGACATTCAGAGCCTGCCCAGCTGTTCCTGGGCGGCAGCAGCATCGCAGTGTAGTCCAGTGCGATGCGAGCGACGCGCTGTTTGGTGAAGGCATTTGCTTCTGCTGGTCCGGTGGCGCTCGTGGCGCACCAGCTCAAGCTTGCTCATGGCAGAGACGCATGACATGCCTCGCCTGGGCTGAGACATGGTGTTCCTTGCGCTTTATCCGCGGCTCTATGTCGTCGAGCAGGTTTCAGGAACGCTGAGCATGGTGTTGCAAGTATCGATACAGCGTGATACACATCTCGATTGCAGCACTCGCTAGCTGCGCTACAGCAGGAGGCAGTCTGCCGTCGCAGCCCAACGCTGCTCGGTCAACCTGCGGCGTGCGGCCGCGGATTGGACGACTGAGTAATTCACACAGGCTGTACGGAGCTCCCCTGTCCAGGACCCTCAGCCATAGCTGTGACCTATCGGCAGCTTGCAATTGCTGCTCTTGAGTGGCGACTCAGGCTCCGTAGCCAAATTCAGCTGAGCGCAGTGAACGTTTCTCACCAGCTGTGCAAACCTGATCGCATGCTAACAGACGTCTACGCCCATGCATTGCGCACTGCCAAATTGCACAGTCTTTGAGGTTTCATCACGGTCGCTACTTTGTCAAAGGACTGGCTTGCCTTTGCTACCCCGCTAGCCACTCAGCACCGTCAACCTCGTCCCCCGCCCACCAGAGCTGTTTCCAGTCTCCACGAGCTTTGATCTTAGCTACACGTACTCCTACGGCACCAGATACAGGTGCTGGAGCTTGCGACAAGCTTCCCGAGAGCGTTTCACAGCTCAGTAGCTGCCATTGACGGCAAAAGACCCCACTCTACCTGTTTCCGACGCCTCGACGCCGAGCTTCCTCAATCAATGCTGGCTATGCCGCCTCGCGCGCCGCTGACTGGCTCCTTCTCTGTCAATGAGGAGAACAATGTCGTCGTCTGCCCGCTTCGCAACCATGACGGGTCTGCGTGCCGAAAACGCTGTACAGGCGTGAGTCTCCATGTCTCCCGTCGTGCTTGCGCCCCCACGTCATATCCGGAGCATGTTGAGCACGAACGTGAAGCTTACCCGTGATTCTTGTAGGAGAAACGATATCGCTCCATGCAAGAGCATATCCGCCGTGCACATCCCGAGCACTACATCTCGAAGCTGCCGGCAACCGAGGAGAGCTTCACCTTGATGATTAATACTCCTCCGCAGGAACGACCGCCCCAACCAGCCCTCCCAAGCAGTTCAGCAGGACCACAAGGTTGGTGCCCACGCCTCTCCAACGGCATTGGAGACTGACACAATGGCCAAGTGTACGCGGCGAACGACTTCAGTGCTTTCATCGAAGCCGACTACACCTCAAGCGCGCCAGCCGCAACCGCTGCAGCTGCCCTGGCATCGTTACACAATTACCGCGCGGAGTTTGATTGGGACTCCGATCCGGTAGGCATCCGAACTGCAGCCGCCCTGCATACAGCTTCACTGATACAGCTTTTGTGAACAGGATGCGCCATCTGAGACGGATTCGAAGAGCTACCGACCTCGCGCTCGATTTGCACCTACCACACTAGAGCAGCAGTTTGCCCCAGAGGAACCATACTATACCTCGACGTCGATCCAGAGGGAGCTGCTCCCATCGTCGCTTGCACAATCGCCGCCCGGCCGCTCCTCTACGCTGCCGCCCGCTCCGCGCTCCATCAAGCCGAACCGACCCCGCAAATCGTCAGTGGGTCAGAATGCACGGCGAGGAAAGCACGAGAGACAGAAGTCGAGGGACCACAACCGCAGATTGAGCCATGACAGAAAGGCGTACTCGGCCGAGCCTCAGACCGCTGCCGCCATCATGGGCAAGCGCTGGGAGGATCTCATCGATGCTGCTGCTTCTGCAACAGAGGAAGACAGTCGAGACCTCACTCCGGTAGGTATACTGGCCCAAGACGCCTTGCGATACTGACAGATGCAGGTGCCACAGTCTCCACAGTACTCACCGCACATCAACAGTCGAACCTCACTGCCGCCTTTTGCTACCTCACACTTCCAGTCGTACACAGCTTCCCCGCTGCAGAACACTTTGACTCCGCCTCCTCCCGATATGTCGGAACTACAACCATTCCCTTCTGTCGAGTCATCCATCGAGTCTGCGGTATCTGGCCATGGCTTCCACATACCATCTCAGGGTCTTTCCGATTCGTCTCCGACCTATCCGTATCCCGTCCAGATCTACTGTGCCGCTTGTCGGAAGCTTTCAGTACTGCGAGACAGCTACGCATGCTCCGAGTGCATCTGCGGCTTGTGCCAAGAATGTGTAGACGTTCTTGTGAGCGAACACACCCGTGGGCGTGCACCACGATGTCCACGCTGTAATGCCATCGGCGGCAAATTCAAGCCTTTCCAGTTAGACATCAGATGAGCAACATGCTCATTACTTTCCTTCTTCCGAATACCCCACATTCTTTCATCACTCATGGCGTTGGCGTTTCGATTGGCATCACGTCGCGCTGCGTTGCATTGCTCTCACATATCGCTAGCTTGCGGGACAGGTTTTGGCGTTGCATAGATATAGGAGGCGCCGGCGTTACTTCAGATACAAAAGGCATCACGTAGGGAAACGTCATTTGTCGGTCGTCATATACGATGGAAATGCGACTAGACCAAGCTCTACCAGGAGCATCTCAGATCTGATGTAAGAGTCGTCTGAAGTTTATATAGTAGCGCAGCCACAACACAGCGTTCTGCGAGTGACGCAAGCTGATCATGAATGACATGTCATCTTCAACAAATGCTGTCACCCTACGTCGTTAGCAATGACATGTGTTAGCCTACCGCCGTACACTTGGGTGTATCTTCGCCGAGCAAGGCTACGAGTACGCTTTTTCGATGAACAAAAGGATCAATACGTTACACGGCGCTTCGTCGCAGCCACCTACCACTCAATCACCCTCCAATGCTCAGCCGTGTCTTTGTCGCAAGAAAAGTCATCGCGTCAACTCCTCTCACTATCAGAACTACACCTCGACAGCCGCAACCCAGATCACCACACCATCGTCAGCGGCGTGATCGGCTGTAGCCATGCGACATGCTGAACCGTGGTTCTGCGCTCGCGAAACGATGGATAGTTTGTTTAGTGCCAGAGGACAAAGGACAGGTTTGCCGAAAGGTTGCCGGAAGGGTTGAAGCGGAAAACACATCATTATTGTGTGTGTGTAGAAGTCCCTAATACAGAGAGAGCAGGTACTTCACGCAGACGAGAGCAGCAGTTCAATGTTCTAGATTGTCGGAATCTGAGGGCGGAAATTTGCTGTGGATCCTACGTTGAACGGTTTTCCCTCGCTTGGGTGAATCAAGCACGACGGAACGGAAACGTATCGCTTGACGATAGCGATTAGGAAACGAATGGCTTCGGTCTATTCTGTCTACGACTCTGTTCGCTGTCGCTTCATCACTGCAGGGGAGCGAACCAAGTGGGTACGAAAAGCATGTCAGTGAAGAGTTTACAGTTTGGGTCCCAGGCCAGGGACTTTATCAACGCCTTGCAGTCTGCGGGCGCTCAACGGCGTCATGTCCGGCGCGCCTTTGGTGCATTTTTTCACCCATTGACGTTGGGACGGCGGGCGTGGAATACGACGATCTGAATCTCCGGTGCACATGGCACGCGAGGGAACTAGGTCGCTTCTCATTTGGGCGCCGCTCCGGGTAACTTGACAGTTTGCGGGCAAATGGTTTCGATGAAGCGAGGAAAATGCGATCGTGGATATAAAAACAGGGGGCAAGGAAAAAGGCGTTTGATTAGATGCAAGACATCGTGTGACTCGCAGCGCAGGTGCGTTTTTGCGGGGAACTCGGGCACGCAGGGAGCACGCGGACAGCCATGGGACATGCTTTTTCGTTGCGGGCTGCAGCGTCATTATTCGTGCAGTCGTGCGCGTGCTTGAGGGCCGCCGCGGACCACATGAGTTAGCAGGCTATTCTCGGAGCGGTCAGAGAAGACGACGCTGCTACCTAGAGGACTGAGATTCGGCAATGCACAGCAGAGAGAGGGAGCGGTGAATGGGAGACTAACATCACTAAACTACCTAGACCTAGGGAGGAGGATAGGGATATGCAAAGCCCAATCCATGTTAGGTACAGTATATACCAGCATAATGGTGGTTCGCATTCTCTTTGAGAACGAAAGGGAACCGTCGCAACTAGGAGTAATGACATGTCTGACACTGACATACCGCCATCATAGGTGTACTGCCCGAGTTATTCCCACCGCTACAGCTTCCTGATGTTCACCGCACATGTTCTACCTAACGTGAATTTACCATCCCTCGCGTCCTCTGCGTCACACAAGAACAACACAAGTTCATGTTCCAGAGCACCAGGAATGGAAACTCAATAGCTCCCCAATATATCATCCATCCACCGCACCGTTGCAACTGTATTACCCTCTTACTCAACCCCCTTTGTTCGCAATATGATGTTGCTCACTTGCTCGTTCCTGAACCCGCCGCAGGCCCGCAGCCCACGGATCGGCACCACTAGCGCCACCGACCCACATTAGTCTAGAAGTCTGGACGCAGTACGTTTTGGGCAATGGGGTGCGTTTGGGGCTACTGCGGGCATGTATTGGATTCTTGCCCTGAGTCGAAATGGGGTAATCGGGTAGGGGTGGGCTGCTCGTATGGGTATTTAGAAAGGGACGGACGCGCGCGTGGGTGTGCTTTTTGTTTTGATCTACCGTGCATATTATATATACCTACTTACGATTCGGAACTCGAGGACGTGCTGGACTGATTGTATATTTTGATTTCAATTTTGAGGGAAGAGTATATATACACCATCGATCAAAGTACTTTTGCGATTTGGATTCGAGCACTTGGGCACACGACACTTTACTCCTACAACAACAACAACAACAACAACAACACAACAACAATAACAACTTCGATTACCATTCCCTCGAACTACAACGCCTCCACCGCCTCCCTCGAAACCACCCAAAATGCCCATCCTCCGCTCCCTCACCACCAAAATCAAAGTCGCAATCTCCCCCTCCGCATCCCCCTCCTCATCGCCCACTTCCTCCCCCACAGGCTTCGAAGTCATCAGCGGCCGCCGGGAAACAGACGGGTACACGGTGAAGCGGCCCGAGGCCAGCACGCGCACGGATTCCTTCATCACGGACGAGACGGCGACGGCGAAGCAGCGGCGCGTGAGTCGCTTTCGGGAGGAGCTGGGCGTGGAGGCGGAGTGAGGATGTTTGGTTTGGGATGTGACGATGTGACGAATACGATACGATGCATGAAAGGTATGTGAGAGACATGTTTCTTGGAGTGAGACGGGGATGTTTCACTTGATTGTTTGGATGGTGTGGAGCTAATGAAGATACTCTGACAGATGACGATTCACGTTGCTACGACTCTTCATGTTTCTTCCGCTTCGGCTTCGGTTTGCACAGGTGTGCCGCCGCCACTCTTTGGTGGTCCCTTTGGCGGTCCCCCTCCTGCCTTGGGGGGCGGTGGCACTCCGCCGGTCTTGGCCTTGGGCGCGTTGTCTTCTGCTAGACTCTTCTCCTCGCCTTCTTTGAAGTAGTCGTCTAGCCCTCCGCCACCACCTGCAGGACTAGCGACGTGGTGCGCTCGCCCCTTTTTGCGGGGTGGTGCGTTGCCTTGCGGTGGGGGAGGGGAGCGTGATGGCAGCGCCATGTTTGCTGGGACGAAGAGCTCGGTAGGGGCACCGCCGCCTTGCATGGGCGTGCCGGGTCCTGTGGAAAGTAGTCGTTTCTCGTCAAATGATGTGGCGTTGTCGCTCGAAAAGAGTGTCTCGCCTGGTGCTTGCGGTGGCTCCTCGAGGGATGGCGGGATACGATGCAAAGCTCCAAATCCCAGTACGCAGCCTAGCGCACCTTCGCCTCCCCAACCGCGACTGGGCGTGATGGTGACTGGGCGCGTGACGTCGTATTCGTGGTTGTACACGAGCAGGCGCAAGGGCCTGTCCATGAAGTCGTCGACGAGTTCACCGAGGCCGGACTCACCGCGGACAAGACCTTCAGGGCTGCCGATGACATAGTCACCGTAGGGGAGTAAACCGGCCACGTCAGCTGGAGAGTTGGGAGCTACGTCGAGGATGTGCCACACATCTTCGGCCAGCGTGAGAGGTGACCATTGCAGGGAAACACCTAATGTGGGGTTGCCAGATGGGATGGAGATGTATACTTCGCGGATTTTCTGGCCCTGTCACAATTAGTATGGCTAGTAACACGCATATAATTCAATAATGTCTGCAAGTAATGAAATCACATGACGAATCCGATCATCAATGCCAGCCCCGCGTATCCCGTGAACTTGACATGAAGATAAATGGGAAGGACGTGTCCATGACCATGACGCACGAGAAAGGTCGCTGAGGGGTCTTACCTTTCCACTGAAGACACCCAGGCTGATCGTCTGCCCAGCACAGTTGCGCACCTCGGTCGCAAAGAGGCCTGGGTCAGGATTATCCTGTCGAGCAAAGTCAGTTTCTCATCCTCGTGATATGCATGTCCCAGGACTCACGATCGTGCGTCCGTTGATGCCAATAATGAAATCGAACCACGGCTCCAGCGGCACTTCTTGATTCGTGTTCCTTAGGATCTGGAAGCCATACGCTCCAGTCATCGACGATTGCTGCTCGTCGATGGGCGCAGCATCGAGTCGCGAGATGAACCGATTCAGGGCACCGAACATGGACATGATGAGAGGTTGTGAGTGGCTATCTTTTGTTGATGTGTTGTCGCCAAAGGCGAGGACATCTGGAGGTTCTGGGATTGGGCGTGGGTCAAAGCGCCGATCTGCAATGGCGCTAGCGGTGTTGATGAGGCTCAACTGCAACTCTAGAGCGAGAGGTTACTCGCGACGAATTATCAGGCAGTACTGAAATTGGAGCATTCGACATATTTCAGCATATCAGCACACGTTTCCCATTCATCAGCAATATCATCAGGGAGCTACAATGAAAATACGCTAGTCAAAAGGGGTTTAGTACCACAGTTGTCTTTCTTCTCTCATCGGTTGCTTGATCACTACGACTTGACCACTTTTTGGTAAGTCGCTATAAGAGGCAGCTCGAGATTCCCAGCACATTTTAGGATCGTAGAAGACTGCGACATGTCGGTCACTCCCAATGAGAAGGGTATTCACCAGTGGTTAGATGTCGAACAGTTCCCTGAACAGCTCAAAAAGTACGTCAACCTTAACATTTCGTGACCGGTTGATGTTCTAACATGGATCACATAGGTACTGGCATCAACGCTTCAAGATCTGGGAACAATATGACAAGGGTATCTGGATGACAGAAGATGCCTGGTTTGGTGTGACCCCAGAACCAATCGCAAAGTACAACATCCATTGGACATCATATGGGACATCAGCTCATCCTATTCAGCAAGATCGCTGCCCACATCGCAGAGTCCGCGCCAAAAGAGAAGACTGTAATTGTGGATGCCTTCGCCGGTGTAGGCGGAAATGCTATTGCCCTGGCACGGTCTGGCCGCTGGGAACGCGTCTTCGCCATCGAGAAAGACTCCAAGACGATCAAATGCGCAAAGCATAATGCCGAAATTTACGGTGTTGCAAGCAAGATCTTCTGGTTGACTGGCGACTGTTTCGAGGCGATCGATAGGTTTGCAGGCAACAAGAATGTGCTCATCTTCGCAAGCCCGCCATGGGGTGGTAAGTGGTAGCTTTGTTCAAACGTTATGCATGCTAAGTCTGACAGGAGTCGAGTATGGCGCCGATGACGTGTTCGACTTGAGTAAGATGGAACCCTACAATCTGGACAAGCTATACCAGAGCTTTATAAAGTACAGCAATGAGGTGGTGCTTTATCTGCCTCGTAACTCAGACCTGAATCAAGTTGCGCGTTATGCAAAGGACGGAAAGAAGCTTGAGGTGGCTCATTATGCCATCATGGGTGCTAGCAAGGTTTGTCACAGTTTCGCATCGTACTTGATCAACATCTGACTCTCTATAGGCGTTGTGCGTATACTTTGGTGATTTCAAATTTGACGAAGAGGAAGAGCAAGAGACATGAGGTTTCGAGTGCGGGAGGCAAGTGTTGACCATTCCAATCTTACTGCATGCGAGGAAAGGTAATCTGGAACCTGTAATGAAATACAAGACAAGATATCGAGGCTAGCAATGCTGCGAAAGCCTTGAATTAGGACGAGCTCTGCTTTGGCAGAATGGCAATTTGGGTGACGCGTAGGCAGCAGGCTCGGTGCAGCATGAGAAGGGTGCTCCAAGACTCGTTGAAGTGACTCAGAACGCAGGGACGCGTAGCAAGAAGTAGTTAGAGGAATGATTCACAACGAAATTCAGACGAACAAAGGTCATCTCACTTGGATGGGAAGCGGGTGGCCATTGGCTAGTGGGCACGGGCCACATGCGTGAAGTGGAGAGCGCCGCGACCTTCCATCACCTTTACACGACAACCGCGTGCCGCGGGCTACATCGACAAAACGACATACATCGCCGCTGGAGACGTTTAGAATATCGGCAAACATATCGCGCCTTTATACGACGCTGCGCTCCGGAATTTGCGACGAGCACAACGACCAGTTGGGAGGCAGCCTGAATGACGGACCGCTCATCACGGAGCGATCACTCACCTCGCGGTGCGACCTAATCGTGCCACGGTGAGCCGCGCGCACCTTTCACACCTCGCCTTCCGACCGCTCGCCACATCTCATCTTTGAGCACAACTCTGCGCGCAACCTCTACCACCGCGCATCATGGACGGCACGCGCACGCCCCCAACCGACGGCGCCGAGGAGGATTTCAATAAGCTCATTCAGCAGGCGCAAGAGAATGCAGCGACAGGCGGGGGCAACTTTCTTGACGATTTGAACAGCCGCGAGCTGGACCGTGGAGAGAAGGCAGACGACGCGATCGATTATGAGGATATAAGCGACGATGACCTGCCCGAGGAGGAGTTCGCCGACGGGAGTGGCGAGGATGCAGGCTTCAATCTGGACGATTTTACTGGTGGTGCCGTCCAAGATTCGGGCGACACCGCTGATCACGATGACGACGTGATGGATCGCGAGCTGTTTGGCGACGATGATGACGGCTTTGACCTGGATGCAGGCGATGCTCACCACGAGGATCGTCCACTTGACTCCATCGAAGGCTTGACTGGCTCTCGGGGGGCTAGCAACACTCAAGGTCACCAGGCATCCCGCAGTACTGCACATGGTGGTATACAACAAGAAGAAGAGGAGGAGGATGACAATCCTGAATACCTCGAGCAGATGGCCCTATTCAACCAAGCCCGACTGAAGAAGCCCGACGGTGTGCAGTACGAAGCTCCGAAGACGTCGCTCGAAGACTTTGAGAAGGTGTGGCCCAACTTCGAGCCGGACAAGCCACCGCGATTCTTCAGCTTGGTCCCCCGAAAACGCGCCTATTACATTCCCAAAGTACCACAAAGGCAGCCTAAGCTCATGGCCCTCACCAAAATCTCTCTTGAATTAGCGACGGATCAGGAGAAGAGCTTTCGATTGCCCCCAACCACAGTTCCTACCAAGACAGCGCGACAAGAGGATGGAGAGGGCGGGCTGGTCTACATCATGGACGATGCTGAAGAGCTGCGACAGACGGACGAGCAGATGGAGTTGGACAACATTGAGACATTCGACGAGAGCGAGCAGATTGGCAAGGTCTCGTGGAATGACCTCATGATTGCATGCGAAGACTGGGAGATGCCAGACGCGACGAGTGAAGTGACAATATCGGACGATACGCGAGAGCCGATGACACCGCCTGATAGCAACCCAGACCACATGGATCACAGCTGGACAAGCCCTGGACCATCCAAAAAGCGCCGACTTGGAACTCGCGATGATCCTGTTCAGTTCTCCGTGTACGACCACATGGATCTGCCATCATGGGATGATCCTGAGCTGGAAACAGCACGACTCGCAAAGAAGATCCTCCTTGACATGAACGATCCGCATCTTCTCCTTGATGTCCAACAGCCAAGTGCGGAGCCCCAAAAGCCAAGGACAAATATCGGACTCAAGCGCGATAATCGGGGTAGTCTTGCGAACCCAATGTTCAAGAGATACAACATCTCCAACGATGAGGCGTACGATGCGCTCAAAGAGAGCAGCACACAAAAGGTCCGCAGCACTATTGGCCACATGAACATCGAACACAGCTTGCCAGCCTTGAAGCTGCAGTATCCATTCTACAAGGTCAATTTGAGTGATCGCGAGTTACGGTCATTCCACCGCCCCACGATGATATTCAAGCCTGGTGAGCGAGCAGGTATCACAACACTGAAGTCTCTGAAGCGGAAACACAAGAAGAACCTCAAACCGTCCGAAGCCTTCGCCGTGGCTGAAGATCTCAACGTGGGCGACAACTCTGATCTTCTCCTTGCCGAATATTCTGAGGAATATCCCACAACCCTTTCGAACTTCGGTATGGGCGTCAAGATCATCAACTACTACCGTCGGAAGGACATTGACGACACTGCACGACCGAAACGGGACGACGGCATTGGTGAGACGTCTGTGCTTCTACCCCAAGACAAGAGCCCGTTCTCTCTGTTCGGCCAAGTCGAGCCGGGCCAAGAGGTTCTGACTATGCACAACGCAATGTACCGCGCTCCAGTCTTCAAACATACACCCGAATCTTCCGATTTCCTTGTCAGTCGCAGCCATACTGGTGTTAATGGCACCAAGTGGTACATGCGCAACATTCCCAATCTGCTTGTTGTCGGTCAACAGTTCCCATCCGTTGAGGTCCCAGGCACTCATGCTCGTAAGGTCACAGAGGCATCGAAGAAACGTCTCAAAATGCTAGCGTTCCGTCTTTACAGGCGTGGGCAACAGAAGATGGCCCGACAGCCTTGGGTTAGCAACGAGATGATCAAGCAGCATCTTCCGGGTACCGAGATTGCTCAGAACCGATCTCGCATGCGAGAAATCATGAAGTACCAGAAAGACATTGGCACGTGGGAGCCCATGCCAGGCGAGTCCATTCCCGAAGAACCTATCCTGCGTACCTGGATCAAACCCGAAGACGTATGCCTGATTGACTCTATGCACGCCGGAGATAAGCAGCTGCAAGATGCTGGTATTAAGTCAAATGAGATCAAGGACGATGATGAGGAGCAAGATGGTGAGAACATGGATGTCAAGCTTGCACCTTGGAACACGACCAAGAACTTCTTGAACGCATGCGCCGGCAAAGCTATGCTGGAGCTACACGGCGAAGGCGATCCTACCGGCCAAGGTCTGGGCTTCAGCTTCATCAAGGTGTCCATGAAGGGCGGTTTCCGCGACGTCGGAGAGAGTGCGGCAGACCGTGTCGACGCCAAAAAGCTCAAAGAGCTCGGCGGCCACAGCTACAATGTTCAGCGACAGCAGATGATGTACGAGAACGCCATCAAACGAATCTGGAATAAGCAAAAAGATTCGCTTGCTGCCACCAACCCGCCCTCGGAGATCGAAGACGACGTCGAATCTACGGCGGCCGCGCGCAACGCGAATCGTCAACGCTCTGAGGTCGGCACTCCAGCGCACATGCGTGGAGACGATGACACTATGTCCCAATTCTCGCGTAACAGTGGTGCTGACTCTCGCGGCAAGAAGCTGCGCATCACTCGAACGATCAGGAACAGGCACGATGAGTACGAAGATGTCACCGAGACGATCACCGACCCCGAAGTCATCAAACTATACCTGAAGCGCAAGAAGCAAGAACGCCTCATGAACATGAGGCTCGACGACATCAAGCCTACAGGTGACGAAGAATATGACAAGCAACAAATTCTCAAGCTCAAGGCTGAATTTGCTCGTCTAGCTCGCAACATCGAACGTCGTGAGGGTCGCGAGAAAGCCAAGGGCATTTACAAGAACCCGACCGAGGGTGGGTCGTCTGCTGGTCCTGGCAAAGGTGGTGCCACTCCTAGGAAATGTGCCAATTGTGGTGAGGTCGGACACATCAAGACGAACAAGAAGTACGTACCCATCACTCAACACCACCAAGCTTGTTACTAACATGACTAGACTCTGTCCGCTACTCAATGGTCAAAAGAAGCAAAGCGATACTTTCCGGGACGCGACTGCGGCATCTCCAGCCACGGTCACAGCCCCTACACCATCGTTTGCTGGGTCGCCATCTTGAGTATGAACTCTCACCTTTCACACATGACCGCGTCCACGCGCCACGCTTTGATCAACACAGGGATCGGATCGATGTATAATCGATGGCACAGAACGCTTGGTAAGGCCACAAGCACAATTTTGTTTTCAGCATGCATAGCAAGGTGTTGGTGGATCTTTCATTTTCAGTCCTATTCACTTTTGGGAGCATAAGTCAAGGACAAAATATCCACCTTGCATCAGAATGGCGTTTCCACACGTTTGCTTGCGACTGTATCATACAACAAGAAACCAATCCACTACCCAATAATCATTACATCTCGAACCAATATCCCCCAGTTCGAATCACCTCTGTTCTATCTCACTCTACCCTCGCAAACCTCCTCTCCTCCTCCTCACTCCCCTTCACTTTCTCAATCGTCCATTTCCAAAGTTCCTCCTGCACCTCCTCATCCCTCGCCTGCACACTTGGATCCCTCTCCTTCCGTGTCTCAAAGTACTTACTCTTGACACCATCCACCTCCCTAGCCGCAGCAAGCCACGCCAACTTCGCCCCTGCCTCCTCTGGCGGATTCACATTCTCATTCACCACCAGTCTGAAAAGCCACGTCAAGCGGGGCATCACCCACTTATTCAACCACCTCAAAACGGACCCTGCATCACGCGCGAACTGCGTGCCGAACATGAGGCCTGGATCAAATGCGAGCACGGCGCGAGACGTCGAGGCCATTTGTCGCGAGAGAGCGTATGCCCAGATTGCGTTGGCCGCTTTGGACGTGGCGTACCTGTCTCTTCCGCCGCTTTCCTTTGCGTCCGCGGCGTTGGGGTACGCGACGCGGTCACCGGTCGTGTACCGCGGCATCATGCCCCATCCCTTCGCCTGTTCGGCATCGTGCAAGCCGGAGGAGACGACGACGATGTGTGCGGTGGATGTCAGGTGGGGGACGAGGAGGTGGAAGAGTAAAGCGTGGCCGACGTGGTTGATGCCGAAATGGGCTTCGATACCATCCGAAGTGTACTTCACTTCGTTAGAGGGGAATTGGACGCCGGCGTTTAGAACGAGGGAGGAGATGGGTGGATGGCCGGCGGCGGACCAGCGCGATGCAAAGTCACGGACTGAGGCGAGGGAGCTGAGGTCGAGGGGTGTGAAGAGGACGTTTTGCTGGGAGAGCTTGGTGTTGATGGTTGAGGCGGCGGCGAAGGGGTCGGTGCGGGAGGCGAGGACGATGAGAGAGGTGGGTTCGGAGCGCGCGAGGGAGAGGGCGGCGTGGTAGCCTAGGCCTTGGGTGCCGCCTGTGATGAGGACGGTAGAGGTGTATTTTGTGGGTGTGGGCATTTTAGAGGTGGGTGGGGGGGGATGATATTGCGGAGACGATGTCCTCTTTGAATGTTGGAGATCTGATCCTGGTGATATGATCTTGATGATTCTGTAGAATGATGATGGATGCACTTCTCGATATATATACACATCTTGATCGACCTTGGCCCAGTCTCCTTCACAACAACGAAGCAAAGTTTTCGTCCGCGCACCAACTCTCTTACTCAACCACCAACCACCAAGCCCCAATGCTTCTTACTCGAACCACATCGAACTGTCTGCATTGAGAAATCTGGCGAGGAGTCGCGAGGACGATGGTCTTCCACATGGAGTTAGTATAGACATGGTAGCGCGCTGATTGGTCGAAGTCGGGCAATAGTTGTCCGGAAGATTAATGATGTTCAGATAATCACGGGGCGATGCGAACCCGCTATCGCCTAGAACTCCGCCATCTCCGACGCAACTCTGATATGAGCCATCGAAGCCTAGACAAATGGCATGACGATTTAGATGGCTAAGATCTCGCTCATCTCTTTGAAACTGGTGCGTCGACGGGGTGAAGCCGCATGCACAGCACGAAGATCACTCTCATGTCCATCCCATAACTACGCCCAATTTGCGTACTGCTCAAACATAGTAACAACAATTCCATAAAACTACTCCTACGCTGCATTCTCAGTTACACTACCGACATATCCTCCAACCACAATCCCGAACCACCGTCCTCGACCCAATCCTTCAGCCTGTCCACAACGCCGGCCCAGGGGGAGTGTACCCATCCGGGTTCGTCGTGTACTTACCCAGATCGACCAAGATTCCCGGATCATTACTCTTATACGCACCCGGCAACGCTGCCAACGGCGCCGGCGACCCACTGCCTCCCCCCGTGATCTTAACCTGCGAGCAGCTGAGGTAGAACTGCGCCTTGTTCGCCTGCATGGCCATGTGTAGCGCAATGTGTTCGACGCGGAGGAGGTAGTCGCCGTCGGGGGTGGCGAGGGGGACGGTCGCGTTGGGGGTAACGTAGAGGTCTAGCGTGGAGCGTGAGTATGTCTCTAATACGTGTGGGATTGGAGGTAGAGGGATACGTACTCTGTCCAGGCCAGCTCATCTGCTTTGCGGAATCTACACTCGGCTTCGTCGTACTGAACCTGAACCACACCGCGCCACTCCCGTCCCAGGTCTTCACATCCGCGCCAGCAGGGACTTTGGCAAGATAGTACTGCGTGGGTCCGGGATGGTTCACCTGCTGCGTCGAGACGTAGTGGATGGTCGCGCCTGCTGGAACGGTCATGACGTTGGCGGCATTGCTAGATTGATAGCATCGGATGTCGCCAGACGTAGGATTCTCGATGCCTTGTTTGGTGTTTGCATTCTTCGTCATACGGGTGGCGGACCAGTCTTTCTCTTCGGATTTGCCGTTGACGACGAGGCGGGGAAAGGTATCTGTTCAGCATGAGTAGATGTTAAGGTTGTGCATAGGCTGACGGACAGTGAGCTTGTGCCGCTGCTGCGAGCAGCAAGACGTTTAGAAGCTGCATCTTGGTCGAAGTGGAGAGCACTCGCACATGAGCTGTCGGGTCTGTGCCATGATGCACTTATATGCTGTCCCAAGGTGTGTGTTCACATCACTATACTGGAGATGCTTGGAATCTGGGGTATTGATTAGGCTGGGCGATGTTGATAGGTTCCTTGGCCTATGATATTCGCGGATGGTATTGCTGTACTACAAACAAGTCAACATTCACCAATCATTGCTCACCTTGTGTATGTGCGAGTGCCGAAGTCATTTACGGCTCTTAACCCTCCGTCTGCGGTCTCCAATCTACACAATGCGCATGACACACACCTCAAACCTAGAAATGTGGTTCACGAACGGACTTTCGATCGAAAGGTTAGGTATGAATGATAAGCATGATTGATCGCTTTTAAAGGAGAAGTTGATTTCCCGCGTAACGCTAATTACAACTAAGAGCCTCCGAAGACCCAAGACGAACGAAATGTTGAGATCGTGTCCAATGACGCGCTCCGTCTAATGAATGAGACGGAACTCGGGGTGCCTGTAGCCAAGATCCTTGACTTCCGCCTCTGTGCCGTTGAGGCGGTGGTCACGCTTGCCAAGGTCACGCTGCCTGTTCTCCCACTTGCAGTAAGCGATACCAGCAGTTGACAAGACCATGACGGCGATTTGGCCGACAAGGTTGATGGTGTGGCCCGTAGCGTAGCCAGTTTTCGCATCGCTTGCAACATATGTCCTGGATCACTATTAGCACGTATTCGTGGCCGACGGGGAACAATAGGTCCGACATACCAAGTAGCGAGAATACCACCAGCAGTTCCCAATGTCACGACGTACGCCGTCGAGACAGAGCGTACAGCTGGGCCAGCGGCGTTGTTTGCTGCCCAAGCTAGGAATCCAGGGCCTCCAGGGAAAGCTCCAATCGTGATGAGGAAAATGCCGCCATAACGCACATTGGCACCTTTGGCCCATCGCTGGATAGCGAAACCGGCAATGGCAGGGATCGTGAAGATGGCAAGGTAAAGACCACGGCGATTCGTCTTGTCGGAAAGGAAAGCGACTGCAATGGCGATAAGGCAGGCACAGACGTAAGGGGGAACAGTGTACAGCTGGGCCTTGGTAGCGGTCCAGCCAAGATCTCTCAGAAGCGTAGGCTGTTTTTGTTAGGGAAGAGCAGCATGATGTATGGAGGATTACTAACCATGAATAGGGAAATACCCTGAACCGTGATGTTGATAAAGAAGAAGCCAAGAGCGGAGAAGTTGTTCGTGACGTTCATTGCAGCCCGCTTCACATGGTGTGCTGCGACCTTCTCATTCTCATCGGCGCCACTCTTCGAAACCAACCTTTGCGTAGCAATCATGCGCTCTCGCTCATTCAGGAACCAGCATTCCTGGGTGTTTCGTGGCATCAGGAATGGCGCACCGAGACTGACGAGGACGGTGAAAAGACCCTCAAAAAAGAAGATGTTACGCCAAGCATAGATGCGCGTTCCGGCAATGCCCCATTCAGGAATTCGAGCAAGACTGCAAAGCGTGAGTTAATGACCAACGGAGCATGTCAACTGCAGCTTACCCAGTAGCCAGAAGACCTCCAAAAGCGCCCGCCATGGAGGCGGCTGAGACGTAGATACCAATGCGAAGTAAGAGCTCATTGCGCTTGTAAAAGCAAGTAATGAAGAAAGCAAGGCCACTGTTGCAACAATGAGCGTTTGATGATTGCCAATGCTGGATTATACTTACGGCATGACACCGCCCTCGAAAACTCCGAGGAAGGCTCTGGCGACCAGCAAGGTCGAGAATTCGTGCACAAAGGCAGTGCACATTGAGACGAGGCCGAATCCGAAGCAGAGCAATGGAAGGTAGTACTTTGGTCCAAGGATCTTAAGGAGGATGTTGCTAGGGATTTCGACAAACATGTAGACAATGTAAAAGATCGATGTCACCCAGTTGAATTTCACGCCCGTATTCAGGCCAAGCTCTGCGCCCATTCCTTGAATACGCGCATTTCCGATGTTTGTTCTACGATGAAATTAGTTGCGCTTTCTAACAGACGAGCCACTGTTCATACCGGTCGAGGAAACAAAGCAGGTAGAGGAAGGTCGTAAGTGGCACGATGACCCTGTCGAGTTTGCGACGAACGGCCGTCTCCTCTGCTTCAGTCCAGGTGAACTCTTCGGTCGATCGATCGCTGCTGTTGGCTTGATCGACTGTACGCGCCCGTTAGTTGTAGGAAATTATTGGTCCCGCGCGAGAACGTACACGTAATGTTCTCTCCCTTCTCCATGGCCGCAGGATGCTGCGCATAGTCGATACCGCTGGACGCCATAATGAGCGTCGTCGATTCAGGCCTCCAGGAAGAACAAATGGTCAAGGCCGCGAATTTTCCAAGGTCGTCGAAATGTGGCCCCACAGGTTCCTTTCCGAAATCTGGGGGAGCAGAATCCGGGGAGGAGGGCGCACGATATAAGAATGAAGGTGATCCGTTACGGACTGCCTTGCAATAACACGGCGAGGTGTAATCGGGGCGTGGCAGATGGGATGGAAGAGGGAACCGGCAGTTGAACAGAAGCCACCTTGAGGTCGTTCATTCGGGCCATGGCCATTTTCAGCGGATTCTCCACCCTGCTCTATGCTCATTCGAGATGGCGGATTGATTGCGCTGTCGCAGAGACTTTACCGAGTCCACATGAGCCCGCCAACCAACGCGTCCATGGGCCAACGGCGCTCTCTTTGGTTGGGTACTTCGCGGGGCCGTCCTTGGCTGGCCAGGGTCGACTCGTGGAGCATGCATGGGTGGCGAAGCCGAGAACTCGCATGGCGGTCATTTCAAGACGCCTTCGCTTGGCGGGCGGGACGACTGTTCGCGGCGTCGTGGCAAGTGCAGCGACACCGGCAGTTGAAAAACATGACTTCTCGTCTACCAGTGCTACTTGCAGAGTTAGGATGCAACATACTGGCTATGCCTGACTGTCCGGCGACAGCATACTGTGTAGGGTCGCCCGAGTAGAATGACAAGGGGCTCCGCTGGGTGGAAGGGTCAGACGGAGCGTGCGCGAATTTACCCACAGGCTCATTGCCAGGAGTAGACGAGCTCTTTCATTGTCAGATCCAACAACTCGGATCAAAACAGCTGCATCCGCGCGGGTGCATGCATGGGGCGTTTGGCAAGGCTGCCGCTGATTCGACATATGTCCGCATATCAATTGTACCATAGAGCGTGCAATCTGGAGCTGACACCAAGTAGCATGAACGCTGCTGTGATCATCAGGATCCGAATGATCCGACTCAGTATCTTTGTATGGTCATACTGCCGTCAACATCAGCAGAGTAACGACCTCGTGCGTCCTGCAGTGGGCAGTATGAGTCTTCTGCATTGTGCTTGAGGCTAGCGATCTAGACCAAGGAAAGCGTCGAAACTTTTTGACAGCTGATTCGCACACGACATGGTAGCCGGTCGCTACTAGCTAGAAGGGCACTTTCTGATGCATGATCCGATAGTCAGGTCTTCTACTGTGACTAGCTGGCATTGAGGCTCAGAGAAGATGTGCACAGGTAGCGCAGCAGGACGCTAAGAAGCCTTGGATGGCGCCTGCAACCGGGGACGAGGAGAGTGGCACTAGCCTCATTCTTGCAGATACGTGACGTTCAATATCAACCTCGTCTGTTTGTTGATAATATATGTGCATCCGAATACTGCAGTACGAACATTGCGCAGAAACCAGGACGCGTCAAATGTTGTCGCCTACAGCACAAGCAAATGTATGCGGAAATTTCAGCATCCACCATACAACAATCCTCAGCCCCAACTTGCATCATGTATTCGCAAGTCACGAATACATCTGCATGAATACAGCTTCCAAAAGGTCCGATGACCACTCATTGGACTAGCAACAACGCCCAACTTCCCAGGATGATGCCTCACCTCCGACCCAGCCTTCCCCGTGAAGCTGCCACAAGATCCTCAGCTAACCCCAGATCCACTGCTCCATCCGGGGTACTCCAGCCCTCAATTGCGCCCGACACGTCTGCCGTTCGGCGTGGCTGTTTATGCTCGGGTCCGTCCTGGGCGGCAGTTGTGTCGCGCAGTTGATCCTCGGCTACGCCCGGTTCGAAGTCACGTGGACATCCAGACCGACGACGAGTATCGTGGCCGACGGGAATCGAGGTGTTGAATTTCATTTCGCAAGGCATTGGAAGAGCCATTTTCTGCGCTGCTGGTATCCAACTCGTTGCCGCTCGACACATCCGACGTATAGCACCCCTGGGCATCGTCATCTCTATCCTGGAGACCCGATCTTTCCGACTCCACCTTGTCGCGGGACCAGGGGCCCAATTACGCGTGCGCGTATCATGATGATCCAGCGCTGATCTGAATCCTTCAGCGATGGATTGTGCATCTTTATCTTCCGAATTCGACATTGCCTGTGAAGGGTCTCTGGATGTTGATGCAGCAATGCCACCACTTGGCATCCTCTTCCCGTCTCCATCTCTTTCGACACCGACAACTCTTCCTAACGACAGGATCTCAGTCGCGTCATCATCACGTCTAGGCTCCAGTTCCCTCAGGCGTCTTGCCTGCTCCTTTCATTGTCCCTTTACGCGCTTGAACTGTACTCTCAGCTCAGTCCTCACCTGAAGCACCTAGGTAATCGTCTTCCTCCAGTACCCAAATATACTGACGTTCAACAATTCCTCCTTCTTCATCTGCCCATCGCCCCCGCACATACGTTGCATCGAAGTATCTACCACTTCCTCGTAATTTCTTGAAGTTCTCCTCAAGCCTTCGACTTCCTCCTCTCGAAACTTCGCACAGAGCTCCGTATGTGCCATCCTGAGTCTTCGACGAAAGCTACTGTTAAGAGGCGGTTCGTCGTTGCTACACCACTCATGTCTCCGAGCATGTTTGCACGCACACATGGTCGTGAGCTCGGTAGGCTCCTAATCATTCCGCGTCACATCTCCGAACGCCATTTCCAGCTGCTCCACGACGTACTGTCATCTTGAAGGCCCAATTCTGCTACTACTTCCACAACAGTATCCAGGCACTTTCCGGCCTACCGAACTCGGGCTTTTGCGTCGTCCCCTCTCTCCGTAGCCTCTTCGTCGTATCGGAAACATAAAAGCGGCACTTACGTGCGTCTAAGGCGCTATATATCTTTGGCTCTATATAGCTTCTGGTGTTGCAAGTCGCGCTCTGGGTGATTGCGTGCCCGTATCTGTAGGTTGTGATGAGTTCGATGCGCATTGCGTTAGACACCGAACGGACACACGCAAAGGAAGTCGTGTATCAGACATATAACGCAATATTTGTGCTCGTGACACGTGGACAGAATTACGGCAACTTCACTCTAAAATCGGGACCATGGTCAAGGAAGCGCGCAGCAGGTAAGCAGTAGGCTTCAAGGGGGTCAGCGAAATTTATCCACCATCTATTTCCTTCCCAAGAACAGTCACGAAGATTTATCACACCTCTTCAATCATATCCTTGGTTCGTTGCAGCACACGCACTCTGACGTACGCGCTGTACTTTTCACCCCTTGTTATATTTCCTGATTATCATGTGGTAATCAACCAAACATATACACTCCACATCTTCACCGCTCGGAACCTCATTCCATGGGTCCTTGCCAATAGATCGTCATACATCCATCTTGCCCGCACAACTTCTCTCTTTCCTTCCTCTAGCTCCCCTTCTGACTTCTCCTTCTCCCCAGTAACAAGGGGATGAGGGTATCGGGATGAAGGTATCAGGGAGTATAATAATGTTGGTTTGGCTCGACCGCTTCACATGGAAATAGTATGGTGGAGAGACTAATGACATGCAGATTGGACACATAGTTGTAGAAAGTAGAAATGGCCTTTCACTTTGAAAATCAAATTTCGTAGAGCTTCACTGTCCTAGTTCCACTTTGGGAACGCGAGCTAAATGGACCCTGCATAAGAAGCGTCATTTCCCCAGATTCACCGCGCCACTCTTCCTGCAACTACAAATGCTCCTTAATAACCACAACATCTGCTTTGCTAATCAAGACCCTACAACTTGAACTTTCAAGTACGAAGATGAGCTTGTCGTCGATGATGGGAGGCCTCTACGTCTGGGTTACAGGCCAGTTTCCACAATCACCATTCACGACACCAAGCTACGCCGACGTGCGCACCGCCCGCGCGCACCTCAAGGCTCTGAATCTGCCCACGGAGATAATTCTTCAGATCCTCGACTATGCAGAGTACTGGCCCGAATACGAAATCGAGCACCGACAGACCACAGCAGCAAACGCACGACATGGGCGCGGAACTGCAGCGGCATTGTGCTTAAGTGCATCCCTCTACGACAACCCACTTGTAGAGGCACTCAGAGCGAATGGCGAGACGCCGAAAGTGAAGTCGATCGAGTTTGAGATTGAATCTGCAGACCAGGGCTGGACGAGTGAGGACACCAAAGGCACGTTCCACACATCATCGTGGGTTGAGGTATCGATTTTGCGCGGCATGGACAGAGGGACTGCGCAAGAGGGTGGCGGCGATGACTACACATTGAGCAGTCCCCTCGACTATCACAATAGTCTCTCAAGTGAAGGACTAGTCCAGCGACCAGCATCCGCACAACAAGGCCCACAAGACGGCGAGGGCGACTTTGCCTGGTATCTACAAGGAAACCGGGTTGTCGCTGGTTTCTGCAAGTATCATACTCTATGGACTGAAGATGGTAGCCAAACCGACGAGGGAAACGAAGGGGCGGGCAGCGGAGAGGGCTTCATCAGAGAGCTCAGGGATGGCGATAAGCTGTTGGTGTGGGCGCGAGCAAAGGTATGTACTGATGCTAATGCAGAATGATGAGTAGAAAATGGCGCTCATCAACGACAGTATATCGGTTGGCAGTGTATTGTCAAAGGCGTCAATCTCACGGTTCGCTATGGTCTGTGAGGGACGAATCCGCATGTGACGGAGCGGATTGCGATTGGATGAGACGGTCAAGCAGAGCCGACGGCGCGAGGATGTCAAGGGTGGAATGCGCAATGGCGGCGAGTCGAGTAGCTATCATTTCCCGCGAGACTCACTGCTCGATGCATGCACAACGGTTGTGAAGCTTTGCGAATGGCGACTGATCCAGGGATAGTCTCTTCGGCGGTGGGATGCAGCGCTAAGGGAGCGTCTCCGACCCCAGTTGGGGAGAAATGGTGGGTGGAGGGACATAGCTCCTCTTCGCGGACCACACCACCGCCGCATCTTGGGCACCAACACGGCTGCCAATGATCGACTGCATACGAACAATATAAGCCATCTTCATTCCCCTATCCACTTGTCCCGCAAAGCAGTGAAGAGAAGACACATCAAGCTCCAACACGCGACATCCAGCAGCAGCACCCCGCACTTTGCTGTATCGCACCTGCCATGGCCGAAAACGCAGAGACACGCAAGAAAGATGGCCACATTCCGTCTCCGCTGCAGTCTCTCAGCAGCTCCACAGCTTCCATAGGTCGCTCACCGCCACCCGCCGCCCTCAAGATGGCCTCCAGCCCCGATCCCCGCGCCCACCGCGGCAGCTTCGCAGAGCAGATGCGCGGCACCCCCGGGTCACCACGCGCCTCTCGCCAGCCCAGTCTCACACAGCAGGCCCTGCAAGAGCTACTCAACAACCCGCCCACGAAGGGCGGCGATGCCCAATTCCAGGGTCGCGACTGGAAGACGATCCGACTGGGCGAGATTGTCGATCCCAGCTTGGTGCGCTTCGCCGAGTACGACACCAGCGTAGAGGATGCCACAGTGGTGAGCAGCATAGATACGTGCTCTGGGGCGGCTTCAGCTGACACGTGCAGACTCTGGTAGAAGGCGGCGCCCCCAATGTCGTCCTGCTGCGCGAAAACAAGGACACGCGGTACGCCACGGGCACCTTCGACTACAGCGACCTCAACGCATACCTCCTCCTCGTGGTCGGCCTTGCGCACCCCGACGAGGAAGACGTCGCGTCTTTTGACGAGCTCGCTAAGAAGGGCCGGGAGGGGAAGCCGATACCGCTGAGGGACGTCAAGGAGGTGGGCAACAGGAAGGAGCCGCTGATCACACTGTCCGAAACAGCAGACCTGACAAAAGCCATCGAGGTCTTCGGCAGCGGAGTGCACAGGGTCCTGGTCGCCAAGGAGGGCACCACCGACGTCGTGGGAATTCTCACACAGCTGCGACTCGTCAACTTCTTCTGGGAGAACAGGCAGAGCTTCCCAGACGTGGACCAGCTGTACCCCCACCTCATCAAGGATCTGGGTATTGGCTCCAAGAACGTCCTGGCCATCAACGGCGACAAGCCTCTGGCTAGCGCACTTGAGTTGATGAACAACGAGGGCGTGTCTTCGCTCCCTGTCCTGGATGCTCAGAACAATGTCATTGGAAACATCTCGCATGTCGATGTCCGGGTAAGCTATCCTTGACCCCAGACCAGCATACTCAGACTGACTGATGTTCCAGCTTCTCACCAAATCCACCTCCCTCCCCCTTCTGCGGTCTTCATGCATACACTTCATCTCCGTCATCCTCTCCGAACGCGGCGTCAACGACGGCAAAGACTCCTTCCCCGTCTTCCACATCAACCCATACAGCACGCTCGCCCACACCGTCGCAAAGCTCGTCGCAACCCGCTCTCACCGCATGTGGGTTGTGGACAGCCCGTCTCCATCATCCTCCGGTCCGTCCACACCCGCCCTCACGCCCGCCTCTCTCGTCCTGCCATCGCCTATCACGCCCCTCCCAGCAGTGCACTCTGGCCCGACACCAGTCAACTCCACAGCACCCACACACCTCGCAGGAACCGGCGCCGTAGCACCAGCCATATCTGCGTCGGCAATCACGGGAGCTAGTCTGTCTGGCAGGATTAGCGGCGTCATCAGTTTGACAGATGTCCTGAACCTCTTCGCCAAAGCGAGTGGTCTCCATCCTCACGACCCGGACGAGGCACGCCGCGCAAGGCGGAGAAGCAGCTCCAGCAGCATGCGCAGAAGCATGGATAGCTCTAGGAGTGAGAGTGTATCAGGTATCGCCGCTCGACGAGGCAGTGTCAGCGATCGGGAGAAGGGGGCTCATGGATTGGGCATTGCGCGCGGAAGGGGAAATGCGTGAAACTGGTGATGAATATCTGATTTGAGCCTTTTCTGTTTCTTATGCAAAGGGCGTTTTGGGACAGCATGTGAGCTATGTGAAAAAGCTCCCTTCTTTGAAGCACTTAGCACTGGGCAAAGTTTTGGCGTTGTGGATCTCCTCTTATCTTGTCCGTTCGATTTATGTTTGGGGAAGGGGCAGTGCATGAAGTCTTTTTTTTTTTCCATTCTAGTCTGAAGAAGTAGAAGCATGGAAATGAATTATGATGATAGATTGCATTCAAAAACGACACATTGAGTATTCCACTCCAACTTCTTCGCCATATAAGCAAGGTTAGGGGAAAACATTTAAAGGAGCACCTCAACACATCCAACATACAACTTGAAAATTTCATCACATTCATCTATATACATCACACACGTCTCCCCAAATCGAGGCTCAGCCTCAGAC
>QVXC01000244.1:0-50420 GCA_003501895.1 Phaeosphaeria sp. A1 3.1a
GGTGAAGGGGGTGGTGGATGGGGGGGAGGAGAGGGAGCTGAGTATTTGGACGGTTGGGGTGGAGGATGAGGGGAGGTTGGGGGAGTTGGGGCTTTGAGGATGGGGAGGCTTAGGAAGCGTTTTGTTTTCTGGATTGGGTGGGGTTCTTTTGAGATGCTTTAGTATGGCAATGACACGGCTATTGATGTTCATGTGAAGAGAGGTAGATTATGTCGATCGCGGACAGGCATGGCAATGGCAATTGCTCATAGGGCCTGGCGATATTGGAGCATATATGATCATTTTTGAAGCATCGCAGGTTGGATGAGGGCTGTCACGTCCGAAGGGTGTGTGGACGATTACAGCATTGTATTATTGCGACCAGATAAGATCGACCAGAAGAGGCTGACCTTACTGTAACCATCTGCTTCAAACCCTCCCAATCGAGCAACTTGCCATGCTGGGGCATTTGCCGTACTCGTTCTTGCTTCCACTTCCCGGCTGCTACCTGAGCATAGACATCCGCTCTTCCTAGCTTCGCATACACCTTTTCAAGCGCCGAACTACCCAAACTAACATTTCCTGACTTTGTGATAAGGTTTGCTCGTCGCCAAAGCTCTGGTATGTTAGCTCCGTTGCGAATACTTCATACACGCGCTCATTTGACAACTGCATCGTAAAGAAAAGTGGCAACTACATTTCTAAGGAGACAATAAATTATGAGATCATGAATGCTATGGAAACTAGCCTTCTTGCGATGAGACTTGATGATCTTGCAGTCAAATTTGCAACTCCATGGCATATTTCCAGGAGGAACACGCATATGCGCTTCTCGCAGCCTTGCATACTCCATAGAGACTCTGTGAATCTATTTCACCCGGTCTTTACGGATGTCTCGCATTCAAAGTTGGAATTACCCAGCTGTCGGGATGCCGTTCGAGGTTTAATGCTGGAGAGCTGGAAGCTTTCCGTGGACCCGCGATCGCGATTTCGTAAGGTCATCTCGGATGGGAAATCATTCATCAAAACTTCGAACCTCTACAGGTATCTATGCATACTCGAAAAAAAAATTATATTGGCTGAGCAATGTCACACGCGTTGGGGTAGTCAAGTCAGCAGCGCTCCACGCGTACCTCGGCAATTCGAACACGCTCCTCACTGGCACGCAGACAATGACTCTCTGAACATGTCAAGACCCGGCTCGTCAAAATCTTGTCAAAAGCAGTCCAGAGTCACTCGTACTCTCTACTAATAGACAGGATTTGTTTTCATCTAGAACATTAGCGAGCAAAAATGGCAGAAATTCCTGTCATCATCGGCGTAGGCGACATCAAGAATCGCTCCACTACGGTAGCCGATGCCAAAGAGCCTGCTACTCTTATGCTGGAGGCTATCGAGACAGCTTTAAGGGACGCCTCATTAAAGTCTGCGTCAGAAATTCAGTCGTTGGTCGACAGCATTGATGTCGTGAAGACATGGACATGGCCGTATCCTGATCTACCGGGCACTTTGGCTAGCAAGCTAGGCGTCGAGAAGTCGGTGAAGTGGAAGAGATATTCAGAACATGGAGGAGATAAGCCTGGAAAGCTTCTAGACGAGGCCGCGAAGAGGATAGCGAAGGGCGAATGCAAAGTCGCAATTGTGACTGGTGGAGAGGCTTTGGCATCACGTGCGTTCCAGCAGACGATACTTGAAAGCGACATGATCACATCTAACATGAAACAGTATCGGCATGTGCGGCTGCAAAGAAGCTTCCACCGCCCGGTTGGACAAAGCCTTCCCAAGCTGTCGACTCCGTCTTCACGCCTACAGGAAGAGATCTGGGAAACAGTAGCATATCCTCCCTCTGGCAATCTCTCTCAGCAGCTCACGAATCCGCAGATCTGGGCGCTATCCATCAAATCGGCGCACCTATCCACGTGTATCCATTATACGAGAACGCATTCCGGGCACATCGCAACCAAAGCATAGAAGCAAACCACCAAGAAAGCTCCAAGCTCTACGCCGCCTTCTCCAAAGTCGCCGAAACAAACGCGTACGCATGGAACCACGGACGAAGCGACTCCGAAGAAGACATTGGGACCGTTGGCCGTAAGAATCGGATGATATGTTATCCTTGTAAGATTGGGCGCCCTTTTCCGAATTACATCAGGGCATATCTAATCTCAGACATGACTAGATCCCCTCCTCATGAACGCCTTCAACACAGTCAACCTCGCCTCCGCACTCATCCTCACTTCCACCACCACCGCCCGCGCCCTCGACGTCCCGTCTTCCAAATGGATCTACACCCTCGGCGCCGCCGGCACCCAAGACTCCTCCGAGTTCTGGCTCCGTCCCAACTTCCACTCGTCACCCAGTATCTCGCGCTCCATCGACGCCGCACTCGACGTCTCGCGTACTTCAAAGTCTGAACTCGACTTGCTCGATATCTACTCGTGTTTCCCCATCGTCCCCAAAATTGCAGCCACGCACCTCGGATTACCGATCGTAGATGGACCCAAGCCATTGACGCTGCTCGGCGGATTAACGAGTTTCGGCGGCGCGGGGAACAATTACAGCATGCATGCGCTTACTGAGATGACGAGGCAGCTGCGTGCAGGCAAGGGGAAGAAGGGGCTGGTGCTGTGTAATGGTGGGGTGCTGAGTTATCAGTACGTTGTTATACTGGGTAAAGAACCAGCTTCAGGGAAAGGCGCGACGACGTATCCGCTAGAAAACCCACTGCCGGAACTACTGCAGGATGTGCCTGCGCCAGAGCTGGCGGAGGACGCGGAGGGAGAGGCGGTGGTGGAGACGTATACGGTTGAGTTTAGGCGCGATGGGACTCCATTGAGGGGACATGTGGTGGGGAGGCTGAGGCGTGGTGGGAAGAGATTTTTGGCAAATCATGGGGATGAGGAGACGTTGAGGCTGATGGCTGGGGGGAAGGTGGAGGTTGTGGGGAGGAGTGGGTGGGTGTGGCAGGATGAAAAGAAGAAGGGGAGGGGATTGTTTGCGTTTGCGAAGCCGGCGAGATTGTAGATAGATAGACATGAGGATAGTTGAGGAGTTGAAAGATCATCTTACAAAAGCCGCGGTGTTGAAGGAGTCGATATTGAAGGGAAGTAATATACAATTGCTAAAACAAGGTGCAAACTAATATCATCAACGCTCCATATTCTGTCGTCATCATGCTCATTATACCATCATCATAACTCCCTTGCTCCCGTCTGATGTCTCCATCTTTTCTCTCATGTCGTATGTGAACTCCAAAAATGCCGCTATGCCCATACGCT
The DNA here is from genome assembly GCA_003501895.1 of Phaeosphaeria sp. A1 3.1a. Lineage (NCBI taxonomy): Eukaryota > Fungi > Ascomycota > Dothideomycetes > Pleosporales > Phaeosphaeriaceae > Phaeosphaeria > Phaeosphaeria sp. A1 3.1a. The sequence goes on from QVXC01000244.1 coordinate 3,258, forward strand.
ATGCTGATGCAAAAAGTCATGAAACCATTGAACGCCTCTGCAATATCAAACCCATAAGCAATCTAAGCGAAGCCGATATGAATCGGTAAAAGAAGAGCCTCTTCCATTCACCCAGAGAGCTCAGAATTGGGCGCTTCGCTTGTCAAATTCGAGCTCGTGTCCCACGTCCCGTTGTCGGGGATCCAAGTGCTGTTATCAGCAATACTCTTCTGCCTCTTCAACTCTTTGGACTCTCGATGATCCTCTCTCTTCAACTCCTTCGAATCCCTGTCCTTTTTCTTAGAGCTTGATACAGAGTTCTTCGAGCTATTGCTGCCGCTCTGCGCCATTGGGCTGTTTGGATACAGTGCTTTGACTGCAGCACTGCGGCTCTCGCACATGTACCGACTTTTGGGGTCCCGGTCAGACTTATCTGTTCGATCCGTCTTTTCAGACTTCTCAGACTTCTCAGACTTCTCAGTCTTCTCGGTCTTCTCACTGCGCTCTGTGCGTTCACTTTCGGCGGTTTTGGCGCTTCTAGTGCTCAGAGCGTAGCCACTGGTACGTCGACCGTGGTCAGGGCGATCCGTTGCAGGGTTGACCTCTGGCATCTCGTCCTTATCCTTGATATCCTTCGAGCGACGGCTATGCGTCGATCGGCGGCGTGACAGGGACTTCGATGACTGACGACTGCGGTGTGGCTGTAATGCTTCGATTTCATCGACAGCCTCAAAGAGCGGTGAGATTGGCCGCTCAATCGAACCTGAACGAGAGTGGGGTGGTGTTGGCAGGTCTCGACTTTTGCCCTCGCTGGGAGACGGCTCGGGAAACTCGGTGGGTATGATGGCACTTTCGGCTGGCGTAGGCTGGCGGGAGGCCTCGATGTTCTCAGCAGGAGGTGGAGGTGGCGGTGGTGCGGATGGAGGTGGCGGAGGAGGAGGTCTGGGCTTTTGGGCCATGGACTCGGCAGAGACGGTCGTAGCTTTTGGAGAAACGGGCGGTGCAATCGAGGTCTTCTTGGGGGTTGCTGGCTGAGAAGACATCATGCTCTCGATTGGAGGCGGCATCCCAATCAGGTTCCGAGGAGATGCGAAGTCGATCTGCCCCGGTGGCGGTCTTTTGTACGCTTTTACGGGAGGCATTGCAGGCGTCTGCTCAATGAGCGACTGTATCGATGACGGCGGAGGTGGAGGCGTTGCTTGCCTAGACGATGATTTCTCGAGGAATTGCGTAGGCGAAGGGGGTGTGCTTCGCGTGGCGGATCGTTCGCTGGGTTCAGTCGTTGCTGGTGGTTTCGGTAGGGCTTCGCGAGGCGGCGGTACGATAGGAGGGGGAAACTTGCCATTTTCAGCAATCGTCGGTGAAGCAATTGTGGTGTAGGAGGGCAAACCGGCAGATCTCAACTCTTCCATTCTCTGTACGACTGGCTCCGCATCTTCGTAGAGCGCCAGGCCATGATGAAACACGCAGCCTTCGTCGGGCTTCTCTTCGTCCTTTTGGAAGATCTCATGCTTCGTTTCGCGCCAGATGACTGGGAACAGCCTCAGAAGAAGCTGAGGCTTCTCGTCAGATGGTGGCGACGTGCCATCCAAGGACCCAATGAGCGTGCCTTCGGGCTTGTAGGCATCATACGATGGCCAAAATTCAGGCCCAGTGAATGGGTGCTCCTCGTCTGAGAGCGCCGGCATGGTCGCGTTGATCATCTCGCGCTCCAGTCGCGCAAATCGCCACGTCTCGGCAGCGAGCTTGACGATTCTTTTCACAGCTATCTTAATGCCTTCCTCTTCTCTCGGATCGGCAAAATGCTTGATCGCATTGACGATTTCTTCCACCACAGTTCCTGCAGCAGTGTTGATCCTCTGTTTTGCACCACTGCTGGTGAAAGCTGCGAGCAATGTTTGTTGGCGCCAGATAGCCTCCTTGCGTGTACTCTTGTCGCGGATATGGTGGCTCATTGAGAGAAACAACGAATCGGCTTTGTCGTAGCGACGACCGAGGCTGAAGAGGAAGGGGCCAAAGACGCGGTAGGTGATCAACTTAGAAACGGTATGGGCCACATATGCAGAGCGCACTTGTCTGAAGTAATGTTAGTGACCTGTGGGATATGACTTCAAAGTTGCCAAAAACATACCTGGATGCGGTGGTGTCCCCGAGGAAGGAGGGTAGGTTGGAAGGTACTTGAGCCAGATCCTCCGCTGGTGGGCGAACAGGGAGATGGACGAAATGAGTGGTGGCGAGATCGATGATCTGTTTCTGCAGTTGTGAAAAGGACACCAAGCTAGAAATATAAGTCAGCATTTGAAATGGAGAAGGTCTGGACGATGGCTCGAAGTACGGCAAAGTGGAAGAAGCAAAACAGCGATTGCATTGAGCACAAGCAAGCAATAGACTAAGTCTTAAGTACAGTGCAGTGTCGTCTCATGTCACATAACCATCTCGTCAAGATTAGGCTCTTGTGAGGAGTATGAACACTGTTCGAGACTTGACGTGCTCTATTGCCAAGGTGCATCAACAACGAAGCCAGTGCACCCATTTGAGCCAAAGAAATCCAGTGTACTTACTAGTATGTGTCACCCTTGCTCTTGATCTCCGCAATATCACCGTAACATTCCATGAGCTTCTCCAACCTTGACTTTTCGGATTCGAGGTTGGAGGCAACACTCTTGATGATCGCTTTCTCTTGTTCACTCTCGGCTTTGAGAGCATTAAACTTCCTCTGTAGCTCCTCCTTCTCTTTGACCAACTCATCAACGCGAGCCTTCTCCTCTTGAACCTTCTGAGCAGCATCGGCGTGGAGCTCGATCCAGGCCTTGTCTGACTCGTCCCTACTCTTCTGATGTTGTGCCTCTAAAAGATCGCGTTGCTCATCCCAGCTCTTGCGACTGCCTTCACGGTCATCCTCATGAGATCTCAGCAACGCGTCGCGCTCGGCTTGCCAGATCTCACGACTCTCGCGCTCATGTTGGAGTGCTTCGTCGCGGTCTCTCTGAGCGGCTTCAAGCTTTGCTTCAAACTCGATACGTTCTTGGTCAAACATAGCCTGGCGTTCGAATTGCTGTCTGTCAAGATTTGATCTGAGGTCGTCCTTCTCTTTCATGTACAGTGCGATGACTTCTTGTCTTTGGCTTTCGGCAAGAACATCGGCCTCCTTGAGTCTCTTGTCGAATTGGATGGCAAGCGCAATCTTCTCCGCATCGTTCCTGGTAGTATAAGTAGACTTCCATTCGTCGAAAGCCGCCTTGTCCTCGGCGGAAGTCCTCGCCAGCATCGCATGAGCGTCTTCTAGCTCTTTGTATTTAGCGTCCCAGGACCTCATCGCGACCTCAAGTGCAATCTTGCTCTCTGAGGCTTCCCTCTTGAATCTTTCCGTCTCAGTGCGCTGTTCCTGAAGTTCTTTCGCTTGCTCCTCTAGATTACCAATCTGGAAGCGAAGACGGCCTGCTTCGGTCGAATACTTCTGTTCCAAGGTACGAGTCTTGTCCTTCAACTCAGCAATCTCATCGTCTTTGAATCTCAGCCTCTGCTCCTGTTCTATAGTCGAACGACGAAGCAATTCTTCTCTCACACTTAGCTGGCCATGCGTTTCTTTGTATCGCGCAAGCAGAACGTGGAGATCAGGGATTGCTTGTGCTATACGTGAAAATACGTCACCAGGATCGTCTCCTAGAGGGGGTCGTGTGTCTAATGGAGCAAGTCCCAGGGGATAGTCTCGAGAAATTAGGGTGTCGTGGCGGTGGTGGGGCGGGCTGTCATGACGGTAGCCAGGTGGGTAATTCCATGGCTCTGTATAAGGTGCGGAAGAAGGATGGTTTGGAGGAGCGTAGGCAGTAGTGGGTGGATAACCTTGCTGACTCACACGATAGTTGTGATTTTGGTAGTGAGGCGGGGCGGTGGACGGGTAGTAGCCAGGCACGCCAGGATGGTATCCTGGTGGCTGAGGCGGTGGAGGGTTCGAGTACGCTGGCTCACCAGGGACACGCGAGGCGAAAACGCTACGGTGATGCGTTGGCTGAGGTGGGTAACCCTGCGCAGACCCACTTGAGCCGTCACGTGTGAACTCCTCACCGCCTCGATACTGACGTCTCGGCCGCACCATTGCAGAGGAGTCTGATTCATCATCGGTATCGAAAGCAGGCACATGCCGGGGACGCGCCCTACCCACCGGAGGGCTTGGAGCTGGCGGTCTGCTGTCGTCTGCTATAATTCGACTGACGGCTTGAGGCCTTGGAGCGGGCAAGGCTGGAGACCCAGTAGTAGCGGGCCTGCTGTCAGTGACAGGTCCGACATCTTGAGATCTGTGCGCTTGAGATGGACTGTGCGATGATCTAGCTTGGGAGTCCTCAACAGTCGCAGATCGGGGTGAGCTGCCCCGCCCCACAGAAGTGCTCGGAGTTGGCAAGCGGCTTGTTGGTTTGCTGGTTCGCATGTCGTTGGGCATGTTGCGATGCGAAGAAGACTCTGAGCGTGGTGTTGGCAGCTGTGCCGGCACATCAGGTGCATCTTTATATATCATGCGCTGCCCCTCCGCTGGACTTGTTGGATCTGATGCCATGAAATTCAGTTCTCTGTCCCCTTTTAGATCTTGAGACAGTGCTGGTAAGTGACCAAATTCTGGTTCTGCAACTCTGTTATGCTCTGGTTGAGTTTCGAAAGCATCTGCTTGGGCGTGTTCGTCTCGATGTTCTGCCCTTCCGCTCTCGAAGTCGACATGCTCGTTCACCGCGTGTTCGTCTCTCTGCTGCTCGGCTCTCTCAAGTGCAGCTCGTTCAATCTCAAGGTTTGCTCTTTTGATCTCTTCTTGCAAGAGACGGTCTCTTTCAAGCCGTTCCTTGTCAAGTCGTTCCATTTCGAGTCTTTGCCTAGAAGCAGTCTCCTCAAGTCGTTCTTGTTCGAGCCGGTCGTGCTCGAGTCTCTCCAATTCGAGTCTCTTCTGCTCAGCCCGCTCCTTCTCGAGCTGCTCCTGAACAAGCCGTTCTTTCTCAAGGCGCTCCTGTTCAAGTCGCTGCTTTTCCAGCCTCTCCTGTTCAAGTTTCTCCTTTTTCAGCCTCTCCTGCTCAGCCCGTTCCCTTTCAAGTCTTTCCTGTTCGAGTCGCTCTTTTTCAAGCTTCTGCTGTTCGAGTCGCTCTTCTTCTATCCTCTGCTGCTCAGCTCGCTCTTTATCGAGCCTCTCTTGTCGGTTCTTCGCCCTCTCGAGCCTCTTTTGTTCGAGCCTGGCCATCTCCAGTCTTTCTTGATCGATTCGATACTGCTCAAAGCTTTCCTGTTCACGTCTTTCCTGTTCCTCGCGCTCTTCTTCGCGCCTCTCTGCCTCTTCAGCTGCGCGCCTTCGCCTTTGCTTGGGCGTCTCCATTATAGGGGCGGGCGTGTCGGAACTGGCCACAAGTGCTTCTGCAATATGCTCTTCTTGCTTGACAGTCGGCGGCTGGGATGATGGAAGGGCTGATACTTCATCTCCAAGGGGTGCGTGGGGGGCGGGAGCGGATGTGGCAGGAGGAGCTTTATCCTCCAGTCTTGGACTCTCTCCAGATTGTGGCTCAACTTGCATCATGGAAGATGATTGTTGCTGAGCTGGTATCCCAGAAGGTGGCAGAATTTCTGCCTTCTCAGGCTGCGCGCGTGTAGCGGCCTGTGGAACCTTTGCCCCATCCTCATCGACATGTAATGTATTTGGTATTTCCCTTGCGAGAGGTATTGTTGCGGATGAAGTTGGGGTTGGAGCAACGTCAACTGCAGCTTCTGCATTGGTTTGTGCTCGCACTTCGGGTTCGGCCACTGCTGGCTCCATCGAATCGACGATGTGCAGCTCGGAAGCAACATCTTTTGTACCGTTGTCTAGCGGATCTTCGATGACAGCGTGATCAGCTTCCAAGGCTTCATTCGTTGGAACAGTGCTTTCTGTGATGGTGGTCGTTGGCATCTCAGCCGCTTGTGCTTCGTTATTGTCGATGTCGGGAGCAGAATCAAGCTGATCATTTGGTAGAGGCGGCGCAGTCACATCTGCAGCAATCAAAGGCTTTGGCAAAGTAGATGAGACATCAGATGATTCAGCATGAGAGTCCACCACGTGCGCCACATTCGGCTGCGAGTGTTCCTCCGCCACCATACTATGACTTGGATCACCAACATTGGACGCGTTAGCCTCCTTGGTTGTACCCACACCCATGTCTTCGTTCTCCAGCGACTGCGTCACTGCATTGTTGGTTGTCTGTCCGGCACCCATAGCGGCTCCGTCACTGGATCCCTTCAAGTTGCCCTCTGGAGCCTCATCAGATGCAGTAGCAGGCACAGCGAGTGAGTGTTCCACATTGGCCGTTTCGACAGGCGGTGCAATTGAATCCGGGTGGTCCTCAGGTGATGGGTCGTTGGCTGTGGCTGCGGTTGTTGTGGTCGGAGCAGAAGTGTTCTCAGGTGGAGGAACGGCCTCCGCCTGCTTCTGGTTGCTCTTCTTGTTCTTCTTCTTCGCCATGTTGGCGATCGCAATTCTCGACGTTTATAATGCAACAAGAGGGCTAGAGACTATTAGTGACCTCGATTAGTGACGTCTAGGTGCCTTCGATGAGGACTTCGATCAGTCACGAAGACGAGGCTGGAAGCCGGCTTGCGTGGCACAACGACGAGAGAACATGTCAAAGACAACAGGCACGCGCATAAAGCGCTATATAGCGAGACGATGTAGCGCAAAGTACCGTAATACGGGAGCTGTGCATAGCGAAGGCACGGGTCAGAAACGCCAATCGATCCAATAGGCTGATGACAGGGAAGTGCCAGCTCAGAGCCAACTAATCTATGCGCCCCAGAATGGGGGCCTCTGTGGCCAGAGAGCTAGCCTTGCAGAACGTGGAGGGTGTTCAATTGCAGAGCCAACGTCCATCTCATTCTCTGCATATGCACAGAAGGAGCCAAAGTGAGGCACATGACAGCTTCGAGCGGGTTGGAGAGACGTGGAGCTTTACAAGGCGAGGAGGAGGAACAGCGCGATGCATTGTGCGCGATGACTCTGGCTGCTGTTGAAATTTGAGCTCATGCAGGCAGTACGTGCGTTGTCGCCTTTCGATTCGTGCGACGTCAGACGCATGCAGGAGGCGTCTTCGGGCCGCCATATGAGCCTCGAGCAGCAGCATTAGCGTGGTTGCGGACGGGTAGCAGTGCAGCGGTGTGAGAGGGCTGATGCCAGCGCATATGCACATGGATGAGATTGAGTGGTGCTAGCAAGGCTAATAAGTAAGTTAGCGTGAACGCTGAACACCCGTGACTCCGCGTCACGGCTAAACTTTCTCCACGCGACACACGACGGCCGACAACGACGACGAACGCAAGTGGCCGCAGTCAGTCTCTGAGAATGCCCGCCTGTCGCCGCCATCTGTCCAGGTCAACCAGTCCGGGGCGGGATGGCTAAACTGCGGGCTGCCCAAAAGCAGCCTGTCGTGCTTTCGTCCGACACGGAAGAGGAAGAGGAAGCATCCCACACACCGCCTCCTCGGCGGCCTAAGAGGGGCACACTGGCAAATGTTCCCGCCGGGACGCGTGGGGAATCAAAAGTCTCACGAACCCAGCGGCCTGCAGGCTCACCCAGGGCTGCGGTGCCGTCAGTCAAGAAATCCCCAGCCAAATCGCCAGGGAAGCCCAAGCCAGTATACAAGCCCATCACCTCCTTCTTCAGCCAGGCTCCCCGCCCACAGCCCACCCCGAGCCCCGAGAAGAATGCCACACCGCTGCTTGAGGATGTGGACGACATTCTCGACAGCTCAGACGACGATCGCCCTGCGAAGCAGCCCGCCGCCCTCCCCGTCCGCAAGCGACCCAACCCAGGAACCTCGACGAGCCTCGATGTCGCCTCCAGTGGCAGACAGAAGTTCTTGCGCACTTCTAGCGGTGCACGCAGCACACCTCCCCTCTCACAGCCAGCCCGGGTAGACACCACCGATAGGCGGCCATGGACTGAAAAGTATGGCCCCGTGTCGCTCGAGGAGCTGGCAGTGCATAAAAAGAAAGCCGCTGATGTGCGGTCGTGGCTGGAAGATGTCTTCAGCGGTAGAGGCCGAAAGAGATTACTGCTTCTTAAAGGCCCAGCTGGTAGCGGAAAGACAACAGCCCTAATGCTACTCGCGAAAGAGTTGGGCATTGCTATGCACGAGTGGAGGAATCCAACGAGCTCTATATCGGCTTCCGAAGGGTTCCTGTCCGCAACTGCGCAATTCGACGACTTCGTGGGCAGAGCCGGTGCATTTGGCAGTCTGGCGTTCGATGAGCCTGCACAAGCAGCGCTCCAGAGAGTGCCAAGCAGCCACAATAGCAGACAAAAACAACTCGTCCTCGTAGAGGAGTTTCCCAATACATTCGCGCGTGCGTCTTCGGCCGTACAATCTTTCCGATCTTCAGTGCTCAACTATCTTGCTGCCAACACGCCCTCGGCTACTGCTTTCTTCTCAGGCCAAGCTGATTCTGCGCAGTCGGTGACGCCCATTGTCATGATAATCTCAGAGACTCTCTTATCTACCAACACGGCGGCTGCAGATAGTTTTACGGCGCATCGACTACTCGGGCCGGAAATCCTGACGCATCCTGGTGTCTCGGTCATCGAATTCAATCCTATCGCACCAACGTTCATGACAAAAGCACTCGACCTGATGGTGGTCAAGGAAGCCCGAAAGACTGGGCGGAAGAAGACAGTTGGGCCGCAAGTCATCCAACGTCTAGCTGAACTCGGAGACATTCGAAGCGCCGCATCGTCGCTGGAGTTCCTCTGTCTGCGAGGCGACGATGCCGAGGGATGGGGCGCGAAGGTCAACTTGACCAAGAAGAAGGGCCCGAAAGATATCCCCATCACGAAAATGGAACAAGAGTCGCTCGAACTGGTGACACAGCGCGAGAGCACTCTGGGCATTTTTCACGCTGTTGGACGAGTCGTATACAACAAACGCATCGCCGAGTCGGCCGACGGAAACGTACCGCAACCGCCGAACTGGTTTCCTGACCGCCGAAGACCTAAAGCCTCAGAGGTGAACGTCGACACGCTCATCGACGAGCTTGGAACCGACACGCAAACATTTGTGGCCGCTTTGCATGAAAACTATGTGCTCTCGTGCAGCGGCGCTGATAGCGAGGAGACCATGGATTCCATCGAGGGATGTGTCGAAGCGTTGTCAGATGCTGACCTGCTCTCGCCCGACCGTTTCGGTGCAGGCTCTGGAAGACGCAATCTGCAAGGCACCAGTGCAGACAACCTTCGCCAGGACGAAATGTGCTTTCAGACAAGTGTCCGCGGGCTCCTTTACAATCTTCCACATCCCGTCAAGCGAGTAGCTCCGCCTCCGGGTATCATGGGCATAAAAGCCAAAAACCAACCTTCTGGAGCGGGTCCATCTAAAGGCAACGCGTTCGTCATGTACTATCCCGCGTCGCTACGGATCTGGAAACAACAAGAAGAGATCGGCGATCTCCTCGAGATGTGGGTATCGCGTGCCCAGCGCGGCGAACTGCTCGCTTTGAAAACAGCAGCACCGAGGCCATCCACAATCTCGGGCGGCGTCGAATCATGGAGGAAGAATACCACCTTCACACAGCCACCTTCAACACACTCCACCAACCCTTCATCAGACGACGCATCCCCACCATCAACCCTACTCGGCAGTGGCGGCTCAGCACGCACCGAAATGCTTCTCGAACGCCTCCCCTACCTCACCAGCATACTCCATAAATCCCGCATGCCATCGCCATCGGCCGCAGCTACGATCCGCGACATACGCAAGATCACGTCTTTTACTGGAAGTGGACTTCCAGGCGGTGCTGAAGAAGACGAGGATGACGACGATGGACAGGACGTTGGCGCCGCTGAGCACGAGCAGTGGGCTACAGATAAGCCGGGTGGTATTTCGCCGCGGAAGAAGAGGGTGAAGATTGCAGCCAAGACGGAGGGAGAGGAGAGTGCGATCCCGGAGCTGGTGGACAAGGGGGCGAGCTTGGTGTTGAGTGATGATGATATTGAGGACTGATGGCGTGGTGCTGATTCGTGGCGTTTCATGAGCGGCAATGGGTGGGCATACTTGCGTTGTTCTACGAGACGGACGGACTGCTCGGTGTTGGGGGTTTCGATGTATATCTTAGATAATGAACATACAAAATTGTGATACGTCGATGTAGACGACAGACATAATGGTAGTTTATTATATACAGCTGAGTGGTACGGGTGTTTCAGTCTGCATGATAATACTTAAGATGTCAAATTATCAACTATGAACTTAGTCTAGAACGCCAGTACATGCTTCCCAATGCCTGCGCCGTAGAAATGACTTTCAAACTACCATAGCCCAGTAAAGTAAAAACGCCCGCCATGTCATGTACATGGCCTTCGTAACAGTCATATATATCCATCAACTCCCTGGTATCAGACGCACTCACGCCCGGATTCCCCCTCCGCCAGTCCACCTCAACTTCCTCAATCCCAGCCCCGTGCCCCTCGCCTCCCTCGCGCAACTCCCCGCCTCCGCACCCGCAGTGCCCAATTGCCCCATCGCCTCGGCATGTCCGGTCTCTTTGCCAACTACATATCCAGCCGAGAAGCTCAGCGCACTAACAAGCACCACGACGCCCGCGCTGACGACCCAGGTAAGTAGTGTGGGGCTGATCTCTTCGATAAGAGGACCTGTGCGTCGCGCTTTCTTGACATTTCGCCTATCTTTGCTGCTGCTGCGAATGTCTTTGCGCTTAGACTTCTCCGACGGACTGCTGCTTGTCGTTATGGGTGATGAGGGGGCTACGGACGACTCTTCGAGCACATCGCCGAGCGCGACGGATTCGGGGACGAGGCGGAGAGTGGTGGGGTCGATGCGGGATGACGTGGGTTGGTGACTGCGTGGCTGGCCGGGCTTGGGGAGGCCGCGGACGGCGGCGGCGGCGGAGAGGAGGGTGGATAGACTAGCTCGCAGAGCCTCGTCGTGGTCAGGCGCGGTGCTGTGTGGAGTGTGCTGAGGGTAGGAGTGCTGTCGAAGTGATGCTGCTGGGCGGGTGGAGTTCCGTCGAGGCGGGTAGACGGTGCCTGATTGCGAGCGGATTGGCTGTTGGTTGCTTGGGTGTGAGAAGGCATTGGGTCGGGGCTCGAATCGTCGCCGTGACCTGGGATAGTTGACTGCAGTTGCGTTCTCATCGTCGTCATCGTCATACTCTTCTCTATCAGACGTCGTCTCAGACGAGGCGACTGATTGTGGACTCTGCGAGGCACCATGGAACTCTTGCCTGAGCGGCGAGGGGCCGATGCCTTCATTCGACGATGTCATGACCCTGTCAGACTCGCTCTCGCTCTCCTCATACTCCTCCTGGCTGCTGTTGCCTCCGGTGTTCGACACCCTGTGCCCAGTTCCTATTGAGAACTGTCCGCCACCCCGCGCGCGCCTTGGTCGCCTGTGGAGATTCGAGTCATGCTGGACCGTCAGGCCGGTGGTGATGATCTCGTCGGCGGCAGAGGAGAGTGATGCTGAGGATGGACCGGAGCCCAGCTCAACCCAGGAATCTGCATCCTGTCAGCATGGTTCCAGTCGGCATGACAGAGATATTGCACTGCAGACGTTCACGAGCATAGGACGGCGCAAGGAATAGCGTAACATACCTTCGGAGTGCGGCCTGTAGGGCGATGCATACGTCTGTATTGAAGCCACTCCCGGCTCGCTGGACGACTCTCCCGCCTGTTGGTGTCCGTGTCGGGGACGATGATCATGCATGTTGCCGCTCTGTACACTTCCACGCTCGAGGATAAACACTGCTAGTATGCAACCACGCGCTCGCAGTCCGGTATGTTAAGTGTTGGACGATATGCGCTCAAGTCGACCTCCCAAGGCCCGTTCCGATTCCGGTCCTTTGTCCACGTTGCGCGTCGAGGACTTGGACAAACAAGGAGGAGTCAACAACTCCGAGTAGAGTATCGAGAGACGCGAGTCCTGGCCAAACAGGAATGTCTGCGGTCTTGGCCTAGTTCCCGACCGCGGCCGCAACAGGCGCTGGAGATAAGATGGGGTCCGGTTGCTGTGAATGCGCGCTGGCAGGCTGCGGATCGACGGGGCTTGCACGGTCGCGGGAGTGAGGGTGATGACGTGTGGGGAGGACCGCGGTCTGGACTCGTGGGGAAGAAGACGAACACGTTGCCTTGCACTCTACACGCAAGGAGCAGACGTGCAGCGAGGAGGAGTACAGCGGGCGTGGATGTTGATATCAAGGTCAAGGCGAGGGAGCACCTACAACCACTGTCCAAGTGTCCCTGACGTCTGGTCCCGTGTGCTGGCGCATGCAGTGCCCTGTCTTGGTCACGCGGATTTAAGGCGGTGGATATATCCCAACCGCGAATGACAGGCCGCATACACGCCCTGGCCACGAGGCCTCAGTCGTCGATGTGGTGTGCTCACCTGCTTATGCCTGAGACATGTCTGTTGCGCTCCTTTTGGTCGTCTGCCTGACACAGGAGATCTGACGCAGCCTCAATGTCTGCTGAGCGCGAATCGAAGGGTTCGACCTCCCCACATTGTTCCCCGATTCACACTAGCCTACCCATACTCTCATTCCACCCCATGTCACCCGAGCTGTCGTTGTGTCGCTGTGTGGACATGCTGATATGTATAGTATAGTATAGTATTGTATTGACCTATTTCGCCCAGTGCTCCAGTCTCTACTATCATGAACAGTCCACTACTATCGTCCTGTGCAACTGGAGCCATTTGTTGACCAGATAAACGCCCTCAACATGCAGAATATACCCACAGACATTACCAGATATGGTTCGGTATAATACAATAAGTCGTTGGAAGCCGCTCGAACTCGAGCAGCTCAAAAGGGTCTACGCGTATGGGTATTGGTGGAAATGAGCAGAGACGACAGCTCCAAACATGCAAAAAGTGCAAGAAATCGTTCCGCGATGCTCATGCGCTTCGTTCACCGTCATGTCGATTATTTCTTCTTCTTCTCCTCCTTGTCCTTGCTCTTGAAGAAGTCGCTGATGCCGTCCTTGACTGTGCCAAAACATGTTAGCACCGACTTCCGATGTGATGCAATAGCAAAGATGGACTCACACTTTTCCCAGGGGTTGCGGTTCAGGCGGTTGCTCAGCTGGCGGTAGTTGTACATCTCCGCCCAGCAATCGCGACCCCATTCGCAGCCCGCCATGTTCACCAGAAAGTCTCTGTCCTGCTCCTGGTAGTGGATGTTCGGGTCGTCGCCCTTGTCGCCACATGCACCTGGCGGGAAGCTCATGATCTGCCTCTGCTGGATGAAAGCAACGTGTGGGCGGATCCAGGGCTGGTTGATGTACATGTACTCAAACGCGTCTTGCTCTTTGTGCTCCCACTCCATGTGCTTCTGCTCGTAGCCAACAGGGTCCCACCAAATATCTAGCAGTCGGTCTGTCCAGACGCTTCTCCGTACCATGAAAGAGCCCAGGTTGAAGCCACCACAGTCCTGGGGTATGATCATATTGATCGAGTCCGTCTTGCCGTCGCCAACGAGGGAGCGTGTTTCAGGGTCGAGGTAGTCGTCGGTAAGTGGGTGTGATATGTTCAAAGGGTTGTACGAGTTGATGTCGCGGTAAGTGATCTTGTCGAGGCGTTTGAAAATGTGCTTCTGGAGAGATTGGGATGGCTCCATGATAAAGGTGTTCGTGTCCAACCACCAGAACCTGCCAAGTGTCAGCTAAGTGAAGGGCTTGCGGTGAACGACTTACCACTCAGCATGCGGGTATTTGCGCATCGCGTTACGGATGGTGTCTACCTTCTCCCAGCTCTCTCTCCACTCGTGCGCGTAGCGCTTCTTGGTGCTCATGTCGACAATCTCCAGGTCATAGCCCCACTTCTTTGTGTACTTCTTCTTGTTCTTGACGCTGTCTCGCTCGATCGCCCACTCGCGGGGACCCTTCCACTCCATGACACCGCCGCCCTGGTTCGCAGCGAGGATGACTACATATTTGCTGCCACCGCCGCCGAATGTTGCTGACCGCCTGTACATGCGGTGGAGGGCTGCGGTTGTTAGTGGCTGATGTGTGGGGCGGTCTTCAATGACTTACGTGTCACGTAGAACATGATGATGCTGAAGAGCACCAGCAGCACGACGCCGACAGAGCGCCGCAGTCGCCATATGTTCCATGCAATGCGGTTCAGCAATTGCACGACTTTGTTGTTCTGGTACCGTCCACGGCCCAGCTTCTCCTTGTCGCCGTAGCTCATGGGCAGGCTCGTGGAAATCCGCCGGAAGTGCTTGGTGAAGAAGCCCTGGTTCCGTGGGTTGAAGCCGCCGTGGCCCTTGACCTCTGCGCTCCGCGCCTGCGCCGATGCCCAGGTGACATTGTGTGATGAGGAGCCGTTGGCGAAGGGGCTGGTGCGGCCGCCATTGTCGTAACTCAGGCCCGGACTCGACCACCCGCCGGGGCGGGGCGAAGGCGATCTCGACATCTCAGGACCTGGCGTGCCGGGGATAGTGGGTAGGGCTTCGCCCAGCGAGCGGCCCGCGATGCCACTGGTGGACCCGAGGCGGTTGCGTGCGTCTGCAAAGTCTGGTAGGTTGAGGCTCAGGTTCGGCGGCTGCTTTGCAGCTGACGAGCGCCGTCGACGTTGCCCAGCTGAAGCCTGGAAGGAGGATTGGGACGCCAGCGTGACGGCTGTCGACGGGGTGGCTGCGCGGAATGTGGAAAAGATGGGATGCGCGTGGCCTGCGACGTAAAGTCCGCAGAACGGGGATTGGAGCCGGGGGGTCGTCGGCTCGCGGTCGGCAGACGTCTGAAGCAATCTGCAAAGCGTGGCACTGCAGCAATAAAGTGCGCGAGACAGGCGTGCAAAAGAGGACAGCTGGCGGAGAAATATCTCGCAATAGGCACTGCTGTCCAGATGTCGTACCTGAGGCCAAAGGGATGTCTCTGCGCTGCGGTGCGACGTCAAGGGCTGCTGTCCTCCTGGCGAAATAGCTGCAGAGGGCAAAAGGGAGCGTGTGGTCTCTACTTTCGCAGCATGCGAGGCCCAGATAGCGTGCCCGGCAGAAAAGGAGCCTGTGTCGATAAGTGAAATTGCCGTATCGAGCGTCGCCTTGGCACCTCGAATCCGTGGGAAGAATCTGAAAGGAGTCGCGAACTGGCCCTGACTAACTTAGCTGGCGATCCGCCGCGGCCTGCTCCACGAACACCACTCCATAGAGACACCACGTTGAGGGTGATAAGCTTCGAGTGCGATCAGGAAATTGAGGCTCTCAAACAACCAGGCCCTCGTGTTGTTTACTTTGGTGTTGTTCACTGCGAGACGATACAGCCGTTGAGAATACGAAGCTTATTATCAAGCCGCAACGCTCTGCAGTCGTTGCTCATTCGTCCTCACATGCTCTGCAAGCGTCACGTACACAAGGCGCATGTCAGACTGCAGAGTACGCTCGAACACGATGTCTGCACCACAACACTTGCATCTGAATAAGCATGAAGACACCCTGTGAAAGGGCGTGGGGGACACCATGCATGTGTGCTTTGGCATGATGGACATCTGAGAGGGTGTTGCCTTGCTGGTCGATACAATGCACAGCTCAACTGTACTGGCCACCTGAGGAACGAGCTGTCTCAGCGAGACTCGAGAGAAACTGCCAACTCTCGAGAACAAGATCCAAATTATGCATCCCGCCGTGGCTCAAACCGTCATGGAGAAAACGACTGGAGGGCCGCGCATAGGAGACCACCTTGAAATATGGTTTAGCGTCGTCTTGGCGGAAATGGTAATGGGGCACGCTATCCAGTCGTTGGCGGCTCTGCGGAATGACCTGGCGCTTACAGCTCCCACGTCCTTTCACCTCACTGGTTGCCGCTCGCATTCGGCCTGCCACGACGTCCAGCTCCGCTCTGGAGCGTCTCAGATCTCGCATCGTGTTGTACAATTCTACCCCAGCGAATCCCGGGCGGTTATCGAGCCTCAAGCCATGAACATGGCGCCCACTACGCAACAGATTGTCCCTCTGTGGCCAATCACAGTCGTCCCCAGTCCAGCGTCAAGTCCTGCTGGGATCGCGGCCTTTCACTTTGAACGTCGTGACCAGCGCTTCTGCCCAATGGCAAGCTGCTATGGTAAATTAGATAAAGGTGCTATCCACCAAGCGGTATAGTGGTAGGCGGCAGAGCCACAGGAGAGGCTATCCAAATACCTGGCGTCGTGTGTTCATCCAAAGAGCCTCACATTCTTTTCCGTTCTCTCTTTCACCTTCCTTTCGTTATTCACTTCAGCATCTCGTTCCGTTTGTCGATCTTGTTATTGTCTCACACTGCGTCCTCTATTGTTCTATTGTCGCTTAATAAGATCCGGGTCCCAACGATAAACCAAAGCAACTTCACAGACGAACATTGTTTCAGTTCGAGTACACGAACAAAGACATAGCCCCTCGACTGAGATGCTCTCTTGAGCCACTACGAATAACTCACAGTCTTTTCAGCCACCAAAAGCTATAACGACGGAACTAGTAAAATCAAAGAAATCTATCGCCATGGACACTTCCAGGTTCGGCAGCGCCGGCCAACAACCAACCGTCCGACACGACCCTCGCCATCGAGGCGACGACATTATCGTTCAATTCGACGGGCACGTAGAGGAACCACAGGGTGACCGGGAATGGGAGTCAAACACACAGTCCGCCGCTCGGCGGACCCTCACCAAACGCAGCTCGAAATCATACTCGGCGCGTATGTCGCGGCAGAAGAGTCGGAAACGCGATATCTTTGGCAGGCAAGGTATAACCGTTGACACGAGCTTTGCCCGGCACAAGGGCAGAGAGCCGCATCAGGTATTCCCTCAAGACGACCTCAGGAGTGGTGGTTCTGTGCGGAAGCAGAGCTGGTTCAGTTCCGGCAGGTCATCCACGAGGAATAAGGGACTCGGCATCACGAAAGGCACCCCGCAGCCAGGTCACACCCATCGCGCAAATCAAAGTGTCGACCAGAGCGACATGTTGACGGCGATATCTATAACACCAGGCAGTAAGACGTGGCAGGACATCTCTCCGTGGGACCGACGGATTCCAATCGGGATCTCGGTCCCCACAGATAGTGTTTCTGACTTTAGCTCATTCAACGGTGCTCGCCTTCGCTCTGGCAGTGAAGCTACCCTGGCGACTCCGAACATCATCATCACGCCTGCTGAAGCAATGAAATCTGTCTGGTCGCCTGACACGCCTTTCACGGAGTCCGACTATACACCGAGTACTTATTCACGATATGGCTTCAACACGGGCTCAGCGGATCCGGCAGCTCCCCCTGTCCCAGCCATACCGGCCGGAGTGACAGCTTCGTCTGGCGCACACATCATCTCCAAGCCACAGGGCGAGAAAGCTGCTATCTCCAACCACAACAGGAACGACACCCTAGACTCTAACGGCACTGCATTCGAGGAAGACGATGACATCAAAAGAAGTCATCGCATCATGTCCACCGGCACGGTCTTTGAGGAGGACGAGACGCCGCTGCGCGAACGGGCTCTTGACGCGCCGATAGCTGTCGACACGTCTCTAGTCCCCACTCCACGACGGTCACAAGGCTGGTGGAATGTCATCACCACCCCTTTCGTAACGACTCCCAACTCTGCAGTATTTCCACCGAACGGTCGCCAAGAGGCCCTCGTTCCGGCTGTGCCTAGTGTACCTGTGAATTACGCGCCTAATCACGACCTGCAAACTGCCTCATTCAAGGGTGACGCAGTTAGCAAAGAAAGCACACAAAAGGTGGACCAGCAAACTCAACCCAGCGCATCGTCTGTTGTTGTCAACGCTGGCGCAGTAGCGACGAGCCAAACTGAAACGTCCAGCACTCAGGAGCGTCACGTCGCATCACCTTTATCAGCGATGTCCCCTTCACCTGTACTAGGCACTGCGGCCATCGGAACAGTGATCATGCCACGGCAGGTCGAGGAGGCACCTCATACGATTAACATAAACATCGAACTCCAGGATCGTCGCATGAATGGAGGCGCTCAGACAGCGAACAACAACGCCAACGTCCCATCGATTGGAATACCATCGTCCACATCAACGCCAGTGCCACAACCAAACAAGACAATTTCGAACGTCAGCACGCCTCCTCAGACACTTCCAGTTTTTGCACCACCACCTTCGCATGCGGCCAAAGGCTCTCACTTTAGCTACGATAACGTCAGTCGTTCCAGCTCACCAGCATCAACGCGAGATTTAAAAGGACAAAAACAGAAAAAACACAGGAAGGTCTGCAATATGATGAGCTCATTGCCGTTCGGCAAGCGGAAGAACCAGAACAGTCAGGACGAGAAAAAGAAGAAAAAGAAGAGGGGTGTGTGCTTCTGGGGATGCTGTTGTTGTCTGGGTTTCCTCATCCTTTTGGCTATCCTTATTCCTCTGGTTGTCGTATTTGCGAGACGACACAATGACAAGCCTACTGAGTCACCAGGTTCGCCCGGTACACAGCCCGACCAGGCGGGCAATTCCGGCTGGCTGAACTTGCCAAATTATCCTCCGATTCCCACTGGTATATCAACCATCGCGCAACCCGAAGCTGTCGAGGAACAAAGCGGGTGTGTGGCACCTACGACACTTTGGAGCTGTGCGCTTCCCAAGGAGCTCCAGGACTCAGTGAAGCCCAACAAGCCAGATCAGCCAAACTTTAGGATTCAGATCACGTACGAGAACGGCTCAACAGCGATTCCAGCAACCAAGAGGGCGGCAAACGCCGTATCAGCAGGCGCTATCATTCGCTCCTTGTTGCGGAAGAGGGCAGTATCGTCGCCGTCACCAGCGCCGCCAAGTGATGCAGACAGGTCGTTCCTTGGGCAGACTACAGACAAGAACCAAGCACCATTTGGGGGTGAAGCCACCCCGCTCTTCATCACCTTCCAGGACCCCAAGAAGCCCGCATCACGACTCCTCAAGCGTGCTGATGCCAGCGATCCTACCAACATCACTGGTGTTATCCCGCCACCTATGCTTGAGTCCGACGGGACTGCTGCTGCTGCAAACCTGCTGCCTTTGCCCTCTGCGCAGCCTCTTCGCTTGTACAATCGAGGAATGGACAACGAGCATTATGGTTTCTATACCTACTTCGATCGCTCCATCTTCCTGAAGCAGATCAACGGCACCAACCGTGGCGGCAACCCCGCAGACACAGACGGAGGCAGCCAGAAGAGTGCTGCCAGTCTGCGATGCACTTTCTCTGAGACCCGATTTCTTGTTCAAATCTGGACTCGGAGCAAGAGCAGCAAGCCTCTGCTGCAGAGTTCGACTCAAACAGGGCCAGACGCAACGAAGCGACCAGGAACCTTTCCATACCCAGTATCCGTCACCATCGACCGCCACGGCGGCAGTGCGGCGAAGAAGAATCTTTACTGCTACCAGATGGAGAGCGATGGGACCATTCAGGATAAGGAGTCCAAGAAGAGCTTCCAGTTCGAAGATCGGGCTTTTGGAGGCAACCTAGTCAACGGCACGCAGGGTCGGCCACTGGTGAGTGGACCCATCGACGGAGGCTCGGGTGGCTGCCGCTGTCAATGGCAGAACTGGCTCTCGTAGCAGAGCACACGCCGCTTTTCGTACCTGTCATGCCAGCGATGCATTGTATTTGGCGGAGTTTTGCGTACTGTGGATCTTGGCGCTCAACATCACACCATGTCTCTTTTATTGTCAGCATACCATGTCGGGAACATGTAAAACACGTTCATAATATGACCTACCGGATGGCTTCACGTATATATTTATGTCAGAGCTGATACCAATATACCTAATACTCATCACACCTTCCTTCAGGGCGACTGTCGCAACGCTGACCAAGACAAAACAGTCGTGGTTCCTCAACAGGGATTACCGGCCAAGAATGCAGTGAATGACCCCGCCCGGAGATGATGCGCGATGTCACTTGGGAGGGTTGTCCGCAGTGGTGTTGCGATGGTCCAGAGGTGCCGTGTGGATACTCGGCATGACTTAGACGACGCTAGCCGGCGCGCCCAGACGTTCCTTCTAGCCACTCCATCAAGCACGTTCTCCAAAACTCGCTCTTATTGGCTCCTCCAGACTGCACCCTCGAAATGCTCCCAAGCCAGCCCAAGAAACGAAGCGCAGTCAAGCATTGCGTCAACGGCGCAAGAGAAGAGATCTGACGCTATGCTTTGTGGCATTGTGCTTGACTGTGCTTGTTCCGGTGCTTAGCCTCTTCCAGGCGTTGGCATTGCGCACGTCGAAGACTGCGATGGATGACATCTGGGGAACGAGGACACTTGTGAGGGTCCAAAATGTCCCGAAATGCAGGCTGTGGAGCAACAGCAAGGTGTCTGCATGCAGCATAACTGCATCTGTGCTAGTCTGCGGCGGTAGCGATGCCAGCAAGGTAGGATTGGGAGAGGTCGCGTGCTCCATTACCCGAATAGGTGGAGAACTGCAAAAATCTACACAACTCGCCATCGTCTCGCGGGAAGCGACGGCCTCAACGCTAGAAGATCTCTGAACCCTGCGCTGCCCTATATAAACCTGTCAACCAAGTTTCTCGTAATGGCCAGCTCAGACGTCTTCTGCTTGTGCACCCGCAGTGCGCTTGCATCATTGCTCTGTCCCGCTCGACCACTTCCACGTTTGCCGACTTGATCCCGCACATCAGTCGTCGCTCGTATCGGTCTTTTCTTTTCGCGCGCGCATCGACCTACGCGCACCCTGAGCCTTCGTTTTCAACTGTTCCATCCCGTCATCGGGACTCCCGGCATTCATAATACGCTATCGCTATCATCTGTCATATCCAGCCAGTCCGACATCTCTGGCCACTCAGAAGCATTTCCACCTAAACGTGCAACGGATCTGCTCCGTACCTGGCCTCACCATACCACTCCACCACGTTCAAACCTCAAGGATTCACCCCCGTAACGACGTCAGTGGCGTCTAACACGATCCTCGACTGCAAAACTTAGCGCAAACGGTGATAGAGCTTGTTTCGTCGTTGCCGCAACAAGCACCTATAAACTGCATCCACACCGCTGGGCTCCTCTCGCAGCTTCAGAGAAGATTGCTTTGAAATCCTCAACAGCGACATTCACACCAATTGCCGCTGCCAAACATGGCTGCACCACGGAACGACGCCGTTTCCCTTCGCGACTATGGCGTTGCAGCGCCCCACGGTCCCAACACAACGGGCGAGCATGTTGCGACACAAGATATTGATATCCGACACGACATGAGCGAGAACGAGCAGAGCGTCTTCCACGCTCTCCTCCACCCCGATGACATGTATGATGCCAATGGAACTTACTGGGCGGACATGCCGCTTGGTCAGAGACTGAAGTTCGTCACATCTGTCGACGCAGCCGAAGCCAAGGAAGAGGCCAGTTACTTCTGGCAAATGTTCAAGAAAGATCCGCTCGAGCCTATCCGCCATTACTTCAGGACATGCGTCATTCCAGGTGCTGGTCTCGGTCTCGAAGGATACGTGCTTTTCTCCATTGGCAATGTCCGGCCACTGCTTGAGGCTGCCTTCCCGAGGTGCTGGAAAAAGCACGAAATCTGCAATGAGACCTGGACTCACGCCATAGATTATCTCGAGATTTGCGGTATCATTGTCGGTATGTTACAATTCCGCCATGCTAGTTAGACAGCACTAACATCCGCACAGGTCAAATCCTCGTCGGTATTCTCGGTGACTGGCTTGGCCGTCGTCACGGTCTGATCCAAGATGCTGTTATCATGTTCCTTGGCCTGCTCATGCTCACTGCGGCATGGGGTGTCACTCAAAATGGCTGGGTCATCTGCTATGTATGGGCACTTTTCTTCTACGGAATCGGTGTCGGTGGCGAATACCCGATGACTGCCACTGCCGGTATGGAGAACGCCGTTGGATCCGGAAAGATCTCTACCAAGGACGACCGCCTGCATCGTGGACGCAAAGTCACCAGCGCCTTCCTCATGCAGGGATGGGGCCAGCTCGCCAATCAGGTTATCCTAATCGTCCTACTATTGATCTTCCACTCTGGAGCCAACCCACCATACTCTAAGACGGTAGCACAGTGGACATACCGCGTTTCGTTTGCCATACCGGCTGTTGGCACCCTCTGGCTTGTGTACTTCCGTTTCTACAAGATGAAGTCTGCTTCGAAGCAACTCATGCTGTCGAAAAAGAAGTCCAAGGTTACCGGTTACGACGTTCAGTCCCTGAAACTCACTTTCACTTACTTCGGACCTCGCGTCCTGGCAACTGCTGGTACATGGTTCGCCAATGACGTTTTCTTCTACGGCAACAAGCTCTTCCAGAACAAGTTCATCGAAGTCCTCACTCCTGGCAACTCCTCTGTCATGACCGGATGGCTGTACAACTTGATCAACGTTGGTGTTTCGCTATGCGGATACTACCTCGCCTCTCTGCTCATCGACAACAAACTGTACGGCCGTAAATGGATGATGATCGTCGGATTCATGGCCGACTTCGTCCTCTTCATCGTACCCGCCTTCCACTTCAGCTACTACACGACCCCAATGCATGTTCATGCCTTCCAAGCCATGTACTTCTTATCATCCTTCTTCAACCAGTTTGGACCCAACAGCGTCACTTTCCTTGTCGCAGCCGAGGTCTTCCCTACCCCAGTGCGAGCAACAGCTCACGGTTTCTCCGCGGCAGCGGGTAAAGCCGGTGCTCTCCTCGCATCGGTGCTGTACAATTACATCGACACCCCAACAAAGTTTTACTTTGTTCCCTGGTTCGGCCTGATAGGTGCGCTCCTGACTCTGCTCTTCCTTCCCGACACGACTGGTCTTGATCTCAAGGAACAAGAGCGCCGCTGGGCATTCATCCGTGCCGGAAAGGAGCACGACTACCACGGCATTGCAATCCACTGGAAGCATCTTTCCTGGTGGGAGCGCATGCGCGGCCAGCACAAGGGCTACGACGCAGCCAAGGACTACGAGATGAAGATCAATGAGATGCGCGCAGAATGGTATGAGCGCCAGAGCTCCAAGTTCTCAGAGAAGCATGGCTGGGAAGGCGATGTCGACGAGGACCTTGGTGCCGATATTCACAACTATTTCAAGCGCACGACAAGTGGCAACCCATTGGGCGCAGAGCCATTGATGGTGCCTGAGAAGAAGCCGACTGACAGTGGGGACTCTGTCAGCAGCGGTAGCGAGATAAAGGAGGTGAAGGAGAAGAACAACCCTCAATAATTGGTGCGAATCAGCTGAAAAGTTTCGAGCGTTCTCTTTTACCATTTCCCACACACTTGACTGTGGACGAGCATTAGCATGGAGTTTTGGAATGGATCAGCACTAGATGTGCAGCCTATGGAGGTACTGGGTCTCATATCGAACCTATAGCGTTATTGTGCAATGAAATAATACACGAACCACCACCTTCCTGCAGTGACAAGAACACATGCCACAACTCTACGCAAGCCGTATCACAGCTGAACTCCACTGAAGCCTTACTACCAATGTGGTTAGGTCAGACATACACTAGCGCGCCACTCCCACCGCCCACCAGCCATCGTCCTCCACCGCCAACCTAAACCAAGCACACATGTGAACCCCTCATCGCCAATCGCAGAACCCAGAACGTGCACAGCTGCGCCCAAACCCCAAGGACGTGCCATCTGACGATCCTTCAGCTGGGTAAAAAGCAAATGCGCTGCAGCTCGGTGGCTGCTGTGGGGCCGCAGCTGAACCCTGAGTAGACTATACCGCCACGAACAGCGTGGAGTGGTGTGGTGGTTCGGGAATCTGGGGGCGATGGAGTCCGTGTATGGCTGGTTTGTACGCGTTGGGGTATCTCTGCTACGCTGCTTATGGGTCACCGTTCTTGTGGATCGTGAGACGTGTGCGTGAGGTGCAGTAGTCGTCTGGTTGCTTGAACTACGCTCTTCGGCTCGTTCCTCAGCGTGGCTTGGTATAGCATTGGCGTTGTTGGGTAGGCATTCATACTATTTATTTCGCATGCTAGTACTTCTTTCTTGTGCTCTATTTCTCTAAATTTTGCTTTCTGTTCCTTTGTACCCTTGACTCGCTATATTTCCCCTTACCGACTACACAATCCAGGTGCTTACTCAGTCACCTCACCTCACATCTCCCATGGCAACAAGTGGTTACGAAGACCGCTGGGCCCGCCGCCTCGTCATCTGCTGCGACGGCACCTGGCAATCCAGTGTCTCAAGCAAAGAAAACGTGCCCTCCAACATCACCAAGCTATGCCGCCTAATCGCGCGCATGGGCACCGACAAAGACGACCCAAACAAGAAATTTCACCAAATAGTCTACTACGACAGCGGGATCGGGACCGGCGCCCTCAGCTCCTCCGAAGCCAAGCGGCAAGGCGGCACAGGCGCGGGCTTAGCTGAAAACGTAATCGAAGCCTACAACTTCATCGTCATGAACTACGAGCCGGGCGACGAGATCTTCTGCTTTGGCTTCTCGAGGGGCGCGTATACTGCGCGCGCTGTGGCGGGGTTGGTGAGCGATATAGGCGTCATCAAACCGATCCACATGCAGTTCTTCCCGGACCTGTATCGCACGTATATGGCGAGCAAGGGCAGGGAGTTCCGCAAGACGGATGAGTGGAAGTGGTTTACGGAGGGCAAGTTGAGCAAGAAGGGAGAGGAGTGGACGAAGCAAGGAAAGAGACATGATCCGGAGAACTGCACTTTGCAGGAGCTGGCGGAGTGGTGGGAGGTTAGGCCGCATGGGGAGTTGGCGGTTAGTCCGGAGAGCAGGACGGTCAAGGTTGTGGGCGTGTTTGATACGGTGGGGAGTTTGGGGATTCCGGATATGCTTGGGTTTAGCTTGGCGTGGAAGAGGAAGAGGTTTGGGTTTCATAATGTGAAGCTTACGGAGCGTGAGTCTTTGGCAGTGGAGCGAGGCGGTGATTGTGCTGATTTGGTTGCGCAGATATTGAGCATGCGTATCAGGCTTTGGCGCTTGATGAACGACGTAAGGCGTTTCGGCCGACGCTGTGGTACATTCCGCAAGAGGTTGTGGATAATCCGAAGCTTCGTACTCCCGAGCTGAAGCAAGTTTGGGTACGTGGTCGAGGTACTGGCCGTTCGACATTGTACTGATGAGCTCGATTCGCAGTTCCCGGGTGTTCATATCAATTGTGGGGGTGGCTCCGACGATTGCTTCTCTGAAATGAAAGGCGATAGCGAGAGTGAGTCTTGTGGGATGATGACGAAACTTCGAGACTGATAGGAGCGTAGACCTTTCGACTGCCACTCTGGTGTGGATGCTGCAGTGTATCTCACCACATCTGACGATTGACCAAGCCGCTTTCGACGATTACCTGGACCAGTACAAGCGATGGCTTTTCCGCATCCGGTTCGCCTGCACATATCATCACCAGACCACCTGGGACAGCATCAAGGCATACATCCCATCTGTTCCATTGATAAACCCAGCCCCGAGCGAGCTGGATCCACCAAAGCGTGACCCTCCCCACGCACATGTCGATTTTGATTTCAGCTGGGGCACAGGTCCATTAGTCGATTCCTTTGGCGGCATGTACCACCTCAACGGCACGCACATGCGCGTCCCTGGCCATGAGGACGTCGAGGTCTACGAGAAAGATGAAGCACCTTCCTGGAAGCCGCTTCGTGCGCTAGGTCAGACGAACGAGTACATCCATCCCATCGTTCTCCATCGCAGCCTCGTGCACGGCTGGGACAAGCACTCGCCTCTCAAAGACGGGTGGGATCGCAAACATCGCCGTGGCGAGGATGGCAAGGCGAGGTACTGGTGGTTCATGAACGACGATCCAGAGAAGATCGAGCTGCCTGAGTGGGCGATTCTGCCAGATCTGCCTCGACAGAAGAATTTCGAACGTGCGTGGTACCAGAAGTGCGAGAAGACGCAGAGGACGCTGTCGAAGCTCAAGGATGTTGAGGAGTTTGGAGGCAAGGACTTTTTGGGGCGATTGGATGAGGAAATTGACTTTGGGTTTGACAACAAGCCGCAGAACGAGTGGCCTTGAGATTGATGAAGATTTTCGGTTTTCCTTGTTAACTGCTGATCTTGAATACTACCATTATTCCGTCTCCAGATGATGAGCAAAAGTCCATTAGGCCGAAGACCAGCCACGTGATGTCATCAGCCAGCTCTGATTTGCGCAGACGAAATCGCTTGCAGGTTGTTCTCCGGTCAATGAGAAACCCGCATGTCTTCTTCCTGTTGTGAGAGGAGGCTAACCCAAGGCCGCCTAGTTGCAGCGACATCCCAAGCTGTTTGAGCAGGTGGGTAGAGTGTCATGCTGGGCATGTGGGGCACGGCTCAGAGTCTCAGCGTTGCGCACATTCAAACAAGAAAAAATAGACCAGTGAAAGATGCAAAGATAGAGAGTGAAGGAGAAGTGTCGTCTGCGCGAGGCTGAGATGTCGTCTTCACGTGCCGCCAAGGATGACATGACGCGCTTCCGCGAGCATGCGAACCCTTGCACCTTCAGGGACGCAAAAGTCAAGCGTGCCGACGGAGCCGCGAGAGCGACTGATGTTTGTATGCTCAAACCCCCAGGCTCGGTCCCCTCTATCCCACAACGCAGAGACGGCTA
This sequence comes from Phaeosphaeria sp. A1 3.1a, assembly GCA_003501895.1. Taxonomy (NCBI): domain Eukaryota; kingdom Fungi; phylum Ascomycota; class Dothideomycetes; order Pleosporales; family Phaeosphaeriaceae; genus Phaeosphaeria; species Phaeosphaeria sp. A1 3.1a. The sequence goes on from QVXC01000244.1 coordinate 29,743, forward strand.
TTGCGCGAAAGTACCCCGCCCAAACGTCGACTCTCCCACATGGACGCGAACTTTTCCCATATAAATTAGTCCCAAGCCCCCTTGCACCCCATGTCGCTCCCACCTCCTGTCACCCAACCCACCACCATGCCGCCGAGCAAAGGTACGGAAGAAAGCCAATGCGCGTGACACCGGATGTATGCTGATGTATGGGAAACATAGAAACTGCGAGGCATGAGTGCGTTTCCGACGACGCCCTGCAACATCTCAAGTCCTACAAGTACTCGAGCGTCGACAAGTCCTTCATCTCGCGCTACATCCTCAAGCACTACGTACGATCCCTTCCAATGCGCGCACTCGCAGCCCCGTCTAATACATGCGCAGTGGAATGGCTTTGTCGAGCTCCTGCCCCTATGGCTCGCGCCGAACCTCGTCACATTATTAGGCTTCTTTTTCATTCTTGGCAACGTCGTATTGCTAGAAATGTACATCCCCGACCTAGTTGGGCCGGTGAGTGCATATGGGATGAAAGCGCGCCGGGTGGAAGCTGACAAAGAACCAGGCACCATCATGGGTATACTACAGTTTCGCCTTCGGCATGTGGATGTACTCCACCATGGACAACGTCGACGGAAAGCAAGCGCGCCGCACCGGCACCTCGAGCCCGCTGGGAGAGCTCTTCGAGTACGTGACGTCAAGCCCAATGCGCCAATACCCCAGACTGATATGAGATAGCCATGGAATTGACTCCCTGAACTGCACCCTGGCAAGTCTGTTGGAGACTGCAGCAGTTGGATACGGCTCGACCAAGATTGGCGCATTTACTGCCCTGATTCCGGTCCTCCCCATGTTCTTCTCGACGTGGGAGACATACCACACGCATACACTGTATCTAGGCTATTTCAATGGGCCCACTGGTATGGAGCAACCGCAAGCCCTATGAGACGGGAGACTAACTATTCGCAGAGGGATTGATTCTAGCATGCCTCTTCATCTGCGCATCTGGCTACTTCGGCCCCGAGATCTGGTCCACGCCCCTCGCGCATTACTTCCCATCCTACAAGACGGAGATTGGCGAAATTACACTGAAGGAACTTTGGGTACCCATCATCCTATTCACCTTCTTCGTCGCCCATCTCCCGGCCTGCATCGTCAACGTCGCACGCGCGCGCCGTGCTAAGAACCTGCCCCTGTTGCCGTTGATCTACGAATGGACGCCCCTCGTCGTATTCGTTGTCAGCACAATGGCGTGGCTTGGATCGCCATACTCGCATCTTTTGGAAGACAACCACCTCGTCCTGTATTGCTTGACCATGTCATTGGTGTTCGGACGCATGACAACAAAGATTATCCTGGCACATCTCACCCGCCAACCATTCCCCTACTGGACAGTCATGCTCGTGCCCATGATCGGCGGTGCGCTGCTGGTCAACCACCCCTACTTCACCATCCCTGGCACGACATTTGGACCAGTCTCGGCAAACTTTGAGCTGTGGTATCTGCGCTTCTACTTCGTCTTCGCAGCGGTCGTCTACGGACGCTGGGCCCTGCTGGTTATCTCGAGCATTTGCAACTATCTCGGCATCAACTGTTTGACTATTCCCAAGCAAACGGCCGAGAAGAACGCACGAGCGAACGGTGCCGCAAACAACGTACACCCCGACAAAGGCCGCACAGACTAGATCTGCAGCTTCTCTGTACATCCTCTCACCAAAGACCATCATATATGCCCGCGCACGGCGGACATTCAACCATTTCTTGCATAACAGCTTCGGCGCGACACAAGTTCTCTGCATTAGACATTCTGGGTTGACAGCTAGTGCTGTAGCAACCAGACTTGATGACCCTCACGGCAAGATAGACACTATTAATACATATAATTTTTCGATATAGATCATTGGTTCGCAGTCCAACAGTCCTTCTGGAATCCGGCGATATGGCCCTCTCTCGTGGCACATGGGCACAGCCAGCGGGAGGACGTGCGCGGCCAGCCGTTAGGTGCATGAGCTGCACTTAGCCCCAATCACCAACCAATGGAATAAAGGGCTAACATGCATGCTGCGCCCGATTGCACGCCCACCACATCTTCACATTTGCGTCTTACTATATTTACAGACTTTCTTTGCGTCATGTTCCGCAAGCAAATGATATCACTGCCTCGTGTGCTGCATTATGATCAAAGATCTGCAACATTCTTATCAGTTGCGATCATGTTCTAAAGTTCCACAGCTGAAGCTGAGACACTACCCACGAGGCTGGCTGAGGCGCACACTTGCGCGTACGCCCCGTCCAGTTGGGGGCTGAAGGAGCGGCCTCGCCGTCGTCGCTTCGAAAGGAAATAAAGACACAAGGCTTGCCTAGCAAACTTCAGCCGTTTCAAACGCACTTCAAAATCACCTGGCCAGGTTCCTCACTCTCATGTTCCTGTCCCAACGAACGCCGCCATCGCCATGACGTGGAAAGTCTTTGATTGCGCGGAGAGCACGCCAGAATGCGGGTTGAAGAATCAAGTCATCGAAGCTAATCCGGACATCGCTGGTATTGGTGTACGTTAGGTGCTGCTGGGATGGCGTTGAAGAGACTAACACATTTAGGTGGTTTTGTCCTTTCTTATGATGACATGCCTTGCCTTTCTTATCTCGTTCACCGTCATCTTTCTCGATCGCTTCGAAGATACCATCAACCTCTACCGCCGTTACGTTACGAAGAACCCAGAAAAGTATGAGCAAAATTACAACGGTCCGTACTGGAGATCGACCGCCTTCTGGTCCCGCGTTCTCAGCAAGAACCTGCTTTCGTTCAGCGACACACAACTACTCACCGGGCTGGCAATCCAGTTCACGGGACTGCTGAAGCACTGCGAAATGCGTGTTTACCACTGGCGCATCATCGCCGAGCTCGCCTTCCTCACTACGGTCACGCACTTGCTCACTGTAGTGGCGCTGCGCAACTACTTTGTCAAATACAGGTGGATCAATCTCCCACGGATCTTCTTCATGCTCGCAAACCTCGGTCTGCTCGGCTACACCTCGTACATCTCCTACTCGTACGAGTTCGCCGGTCTCGACCTTTCCACCGAGCTCGCTTGCTTCTTCCAAGGCAACCGACCAGAGGTGAAATCAGCATTCGGCACCAAGTGGACAGGCTTGGTCATCGGGGCCATCGGAGGCCACGCGACCGTCATCCTCGCCATGTACTTCCTCAAGGAACCCGAGAAGGGCGGCAAGAAGGAATGGTGGTACTACATCGGCGCCGCATTCCGAACGTGGTTCGTCGCGCCCATCTACGCCATCTACGGCATCTACATGGCCGGAGACGGACTGCAATACACACAAGCCCTCGGCACACCCAATGTGCAAATCGATGGCAGCGAGCGCGAGTGGTCGTTTGGCCAGTTCTTGCCTGTGTTGCTTCTTGCCCTGCCGCTCTTCGCCGGCTGGGAAAGTTTCTGGGAAGAGAAGGATGAGGACAGGGAGAACAGGTTTGGTCGCGCGAGCCGCTGGACGTGGGCGAAGAAGGGGAATAGTCAGCAGGATGTGGTGGAAGTGGAGGTGGGGAGAATGAGTAGTGAGAGGAGGAGAGCTTCGTCGAGAAGTGGATCAGCGGAGGAGATGACGATTGGTACGGGCTCAATGAGGTTGCAAACGCCGCAGCAGGTTGCGACGCCGAGGTTTGCGACGACACCGAAGTTGGCGCGGGATCCGGGGTTGGCGTCGTGAGGTGTAAAGGGGATAGATACGACTTTATGAGTTCGTGGACAATTCATGTTCTTCATCTAGATCTGATGCGTAACAAGTGATGCTTGAGAAGACGATGCCTACACTATTGCTATATTTACACCTAACAACCGCTCATCTTGAACATCAGTCACTCCTCCATCCCGGTCTTTCCACGCCACAATTGTCAATCCAACGAACGCTTGCGCCTCTGCACTTACACCATCTAACGGCTCTCTCTGCTAATCCCTTGTCGAATTGACCACCAGCGCCACGATTCCCGTCGTAGTATGTTTCGCATTGTTGCACTGCTTCCCGCAGGTAGGTGATGTTGTGGGTGTGGATGGCGAAGTAGGCGAAAGAGGGAGGGACCATGATTAAGGAGTCGGCCCAGAGAGGGGTAGGCGTCGCGGTGGAATATGGCACCCGAAGGTAAGCGGGGAATGTGAGTAAAGAGGTGAGTGAGACGGTATGAGGTGTTATGGGGGTTGAAGAGGAGGGCGAAAAGGTCGGCGGAGTAACCTGGGGCAATTTGTTAGACTGTTTGGTGGGAGAGAGATGGGGATGAGAGATGTCATGTGGTGGTATTTTTGGGATGAGAAGTTGCTTTTGGGGGCGGAAGCGAGAAGTTGCGAAGGCCAAAGGCTAATAGATGACGATGTCGTAGATGTGATTGAATCGTGTGTGGAAATTTGAAGAATTGAGGTCCCGAAGATTTGGGAATGACAGCGAAGTTGAAATGGCAAATACGACTGTAACAGTGAAATGGGCGGGAAGGTCCATGGTGAGATTGACATTGCAGATGAGATACGTCGATTCTTGGTAGATGAAGGTAGCAGTAAAGTGACTTGTGGTTAAAAGATATTGTCCCGGCTGCGCCATAGAAAGTTTGTTTCCATGCTGCCTCAACGTCTGTGTAGCGCTACTTTGAGATGACATGCACTCACCACTGCGTCCAGACAGCTCTTTGCCATTCGTCAACGCAAATTGTTCGACATATCTCAATGCGGGAACCTTATCTTTTTCCACGACTGCAAGCTTTCCATCAGGAAAGAGGTTGTTAAAGAAACTCATAGCGAGAACAGGTTGGCGTCTCTCATTATCTGGATTATGACGTTCTAGCCATGGGCTCCGTATTCAAGGTCTATAGTCTCTGATGGCTGAGTCTGCTCATGACGTTGGTCGCTTGAGTGCTCGCTTCGTTCCGCGGACAGGCAACCAGCAGGATCATTAAGACTCGCTTACCTTTCTTAGACGAGTCTTGGACGAGTCTTATCACCACATCGACGCTTTCAAGACATCGCTGAGATGGTTGTAAAGGTGTCTCTCATCCTCGGAGCTATGTTTGAGATCAGCACATCCGACTGTCCGAGGGTGGAGCAGAGGGGTCGACCCACTGCGTCCCACCCCGGAAACCCTCGAACGTCCGCTGAAATGAGATTCTGTGTGCTGGTTACGTTTGCTTATCTCGTCGTTGCGAAAAGTGAGAGATATCAGCAAAGGATGAGGCATTTACACAGATAAGCATGGTGGCCTTACCACCCAAAGTCTGCATGCAAGAAACATCTGATACTGAACGGTCGGAAGGATATGAAAACCCTGTCGAACAATGTCATCACTTGGCGTCGTGATACTTGCACATTTTGGACCGCAACAGCTCAAGCTGTAATGCTGATCAGGCCCACAAAACCCCAGGTGTGATTCCCCAAACTCGACCCCAAACTCCTTCCCCCGGGGTGCCGAGATGCTTCGCGCCAATTATCGGTCTCGCGTTCCTTACGCACCACGACATGACTTTGTGTTTAGTGCGCTTCCAGAACAGTGCCACCGGACCCAGCCGCACTAGAAATTGAGCCTCATCCCCACACGCTCGGCTTGCTGCGGCATCCGTTCATCGGAGACGCATAGTTTACTGCATCAAAAACCACAACTTGAACAGTGCCCATCGAGTCTGACGACAAAGCCGACAGAACGCGAAGGGCGCGCAAAGGCGTCATCAACATCATGCGACGATTGCAACCACGACGAGCTTCCCCGCCTTTCTTTCACCGGGGTTGTTGGCATTACGTACAAATGATTGGTTCCCCAGACGAATTCTCCAGAGCCTAAACGCCAACGTGCCACGATCTCTCAGCATGGCGGGCGTAACACCTGAATGCGCCGCTCTAGGCAGGTCCCAACTGGGTCTACTGACCATTGGATGATGAAAATTCTGCTATCACCATCAAACGGCCTTGATCGCCTCGTCGCGAGGAGGATCTTGTATATAACATCTGGCACTTCCCCTTGCTTGGATTGTGTCCTGGTCGTGGCGAACCGAACTTGCACGGTCACGCTAACATACTTGTCACTCGATCTATCAACATGCCCAACCACCACATTGCTGGCGGAGACCCTGAGAAGGGCGATGCTCCGTATGATTATGATACCAAGGGCGGAGCCTATGAGGAGCCTTTTGTTCATGGCGCGACGCTTGCAGAGGCCTCTGGCAATGGCGGCGAAACTCATCGTGGACTGAAGAGTCGTCACATCCAGTTTTTGTAGGTCACGATTATGACTATAGTTTGTGTACATATGCTGACGCCACTCCAGAGCTCTTGGTGGTGCTATCGGAACCGGTCTTTTTGTCGGTTCTGGCGCAATCCTCGCTTTGGTCGGCCCAGCACCCTTGTTCATGGCTTATCTCAGCATGATGATCATTGTGTGGAACGTTATGAACAATCTTGCTGAGATCGTAAGAATATTTGATTGACCATGTGAGGTAAATTACTAACTGTGGAAGGTCACTTACCTACCTATGAACGGTATCACCATTCCCTACTTCGTCAAGAGATTCGTAGACCCAAGTCTGGCTTTTGCTGCAGGATGGAACTACTGGTACGCCTATGCCATCCTCATAGCAGCTGAAGCGACCGCTGGTGCTATTCTCCTGAGTTACTGGGAAACGCCTGTCCACGATGCTGTCTGGATCACCATTTTCCTCGTCGTCGTCCTCTTCCTCAACATCGTTGCAGTGGAGGTTTTTGGCGAAGGTAAGGGTCATTTCACGTCCTTGGAATCCGCATGACTAATCAACACGCAGCGGAATTCTGGTTCGCGAGTATTAAGTTCATTACAATAATGGGCTTGATCATCCTCGGCTTTGTCATTATGCTAGGAGGCAGTCCCAACGATCAAGGAAGGCTTGGCTTCAGGTACTGGAACAATCCTGGTGCCTTCAAGCCATATATAGCTGGTGGAAGCTCAGGGCGATTCTTGGCTTACTGGACCGCTTTTGTCCGCGCTGGATTCGCCTTCATCACATCTCCAGAACTCATTGCTTTGGCTGCCGGAGAGACCATTGCACCTCGCCGCAACATACCAAAGGCTGCAGGACGATTTGTCTACCGTCTGGCTATATTCTACGGCTTTGGATCCTTCATTATTGGCGTCATCGTTCCTTCAGACGACGACCGCCTGCTTAGCCCCAACTCGAACGCTTCTGCCTCGCCTTTCGTCATTGGCATTCAGCGAGCTGGCATTGCTGGTCTGCAGCACGTGATCAACGCCGCAGTGCTAACATCGGCATGGTCAGCGGCGAACGCGTTTCTTTTCAGTGGATCACGCGTTCTTTACGGCATGGCGCTTAACGGGGAAGCTCCCAAATTCTTCGGTAAGACGACCAGGAAAGGTGTACCGTGGACTGCAGTTTTAGCTACCTGGGCAGTCGGTCTTCTCGCCTACCTCAACGTGTCCAGCACTGGAGCGCAGGTCTTTACTTGGTTTTCCAACATCTCCACCATCTCCGGGTTCATCGCCTGGATCGTGGTCATGATCACTTACCTCCGATTCCGTAAAGCCATGGCCTTCAACAACATGCTTTCCGAGCTGCCGTACAAGACACCATTCCAGCCATACTTTACATACTTCATTCTTGGCGTAGTCACGCTCCTCACGCTCACCAATGGCTTCCAAGTCTTCACAAAGGGCAGGTGGGCTGTTTCGGACTTCCTCGCAGCTTACATCACGATCCCTATTTTCCTTGTTCTGTACCTTGGCCACAAGCTCTGGTTCAGGACGCCATTTGCGATCCGCGTACAGCATATTGATGTGATGAGCGGAAAGAGGGAGATGGATGAGCTGTGCAAGAATGATATCTCAGGCGCGCCAGTGCCGAAGAACGTTTTCCAGAAGATCTGGTTCTGGATCGCATAAGTTGAGCAAAAGCATAGCGAATGGTATTTTCGAGTAGGCTTAACATGAACCAAGACTTTTGTTATGAAACCGCCAGCGGGCTGTGATTTGAGAGTTGAAATGCCTTGTGACTATGTTTCAGCAGGCAGAGCCCCCAGTAATATGTACGAAAGGACATTATAATAAGGCGGGAATGCGTCGGATCGTTTTGATATGACAAAAGTGCCGTTGGTACAAGACCTCCCCGATTGATGCAATTTAGTTGTGAACACTACATATGCCAACGGAAAGTATGGTACTGATAAGTAGGTATATCTTAGCTATCATACTCTGCGATTCTCATGCTAGTCTACTCCGCGACGGGGCAATGATCATAGTTACCCGCCACGTTATTTCCCCACCACTGCGGAAACGGGATCGCGGGTCCCCCCGCGCCAAAAACAGCAAAGGACAAGATGAACAAGCATGTCAAACTGGCGCCATCGAAAGCACCAGCAATGAGGTATGAGTAGTCCTTGAAGATGCGTGGGCGGTAGTTGCGCAGATAAAACTGCGTGAAGAACCCGGCAATGATCCAGCTCATCAGCACACAGGTCTGGCTCTGATTATAGGGAATATAACCTGCGTATTGGAAGAACTGTGGCAGATTGATCTCCTCGATGCCGAACTTGCCAATTTTTGGTACAAACTTTTTTCACCATCAGTGAGACGACATCATGTAGCGGAGCTAGTCTGCTTACCTGATAGAATACTCTGTGTGCTACGACGAAGCCAGCGCCGATGAGAAGGCCGAATGGTACAATGGAGTAGGCTTGGCCCTCTTTGTAGATGTACGCTGCAAGCGCCCAAGTAGAGGCGTTGGTGTTGTAGGATTGAATTGTGGCCCCACTCCACGAAGAGTCCCCGTCAGTATTGGCAAGAAGCTCTCTGTTACTTGAAACGATGGAGATCATGACTGCGTAGTTGATAAATCCGCCCAGAATAGTGCCATAGATCTGTGTGAGAAACATGATGCGAGGGGGAATTTTGACTGTTGCTGAAAGTCAATACGTTGCAGTGGCGTCGTTGAGGCCTACATACGGTATTCACCCAACTTCAGATCCATACTAAGTTGTACAGTCCCATTGATAACGTTGTGGGACCATGCAGCAAAGTACATATTTCCTATTGGTCTTCCAGGCAGAAGGAGCCCAGCTATAACTTTGGATAGGTTGTTTGTCGCGATTCCATTGCCAAAGCGAGAGTAAAGCATCGTGCTCTATTATTGGTCAGCACATCATTATTAAGGTGTATCGTGATAGTTATAAGCTTACAAAAGGGGCAATGACGCTTCCCAGAATAAGCGCTACAATATAGCCCCATACTGGAAGGGTAACGTTCTCTTTGATAACCACAATAAGTCCTAGAATAAAGCTTACGACAAGTACGATTATGTACCACCACCATGGTGCTTCTTTGTAGTGTCTATGCATATGTGCGTGGTGGGGATCATCGAATTTTCCTGCTCTGGCTGCTTTGAACGATCTGACTACATCGCCGCCCCAGAAGAGAACGATATGAGCGATCAGCGCGCCGATCTGGTTCATTAGGACGTATCCATAATCACGGATAGTTCCTACTTACTGCAGCGTTGGCCATAAACATGGCGTATGCGAAAGTTCCAGTCAATCTGGGTAGGCCATACTTTGCCAGGGCACTCTTGTCGAGGATACCATTGACAAAAACCTTGGTACTCGGGTAATTCTTGCCTTCTTCAGTCAAAAGGCGTGTAGACATGAAAGGAAGGGATCTCGAATTCCACGCATTGCCATAGTAGACCGCGAGCATGACTATAAAGCACACCAGAAAGCCAATAGCTTGGTGTAACTGGAGCTTCAGTGGGAGAGAAGATTGGAAAGACGTAATCTGCGAGAAAGCCAAAGTCAGTTCGCGATACGTACTTGCAGCTGTCCAACTTACATATTGCCAGTCGAGTGACAGTGTGAACAAGCCAAGACCTTCGTTATTGGAAGCACCTCCAAAGACATTGGTCAAGGTTGCAGCTTTTACTCCGGTTGTGTTCATTGCAGCCAAGCAAGGTATCGAGATCGAGTTCAGCCAGGGAAATATGTATGCCGGGAAGAATTCATAGGCAAACATGCATGAAAACGCGATCCAAAACCATCGAATCGGTTTAGAGTCCTTGACTGACTGCCAATGCAAACCTTGCAACACCTTGACAGTCGGTAGGCTGCTCCAGTAAACGGCATCTACATGCCAGACCGTGACGGGACGCAACAGGCCACAGACGCCATACCCGAAAAGACCAATGGAAATGGTGCTGAATATGACTGTCACAGGACTCAATGGCAGGCGGTAGAAAATGTCAGAGGCTGCAAAGACCTGGCTACTTGGCGCAGCGATGGAAGCTGAAGTAGCGGTGATCGCTGTGATGGCGTGCTCTTTTAAATTCCAATGACCATGGTTGAAGAAAGACATGATCCTGATGTAGATTGGTGCGGTTCCGACACCACCTCCTGCTCTCCATCGGGCCTCAAACTTGTCTCCACGAGGTAAGACTTTAGCCCAAGCCTTGCCCAGGAAGAATGCCATCAGCACGATGAAAGTTCCTTGAATAGTAATGAGAGTCGGCTTGAACTGAGCACACGTTAGTTGCCCACACATTGTACGATCACAGCGAGAAGAGTATCATACCTGGTAAATCTGGTATACAACAGCTTGAAATGCCGATAAAATGGTAGCGAGGAAGATACTCCGGAATGTTAGAGCAGACTCTTGGTCGTCTCGCATGGGCAGCAAATGTGCAGCAGCATCGGCACCAGTAATGATGATATGGTCTTCATCATGATCAATTCTGTCGTATGTAGGGAGCGCAGCTTTTATGTCTTGATCAAACGCTCCGGTCTTTTCCGCTCCGCCGTCTAACGAAGCAAGACGATGTTTTTCCTCGGTGAAGTGATTAATCGCCTCGTGACTTGGAACAACCGTGGTTTTACCTTCAATCCCTGGTGCACCGAGGATGAGCGTCTCGCCCATTGGATTGGCGGCCATGCTGGAGATGTGGTACTTTTGTCACGCAGCGCAGGTGGAGGAGGAGTGAGGTTGTAGTCTAAAATTTGCCAGCAACGAACGATGATGCGAGCACGCCATCGGTATATGCGCCGAGATGATAACGAACGACAAGGGCACGCAATCAGTACTCGAAGGAATGCCTCTTTAGGAGGGAGGCGAAGTTTTAGATTGTCTAGGAGCGAAGAGGCAGGTGTCGCACATCAAGATCCAGCTAGGATGTTCGCGAACATGTTGGTTCACAGACATCACCACCAATCGGCCAAATGCTACACAATGCGCCCAAAACCAGGAAGTGCTGGACAGTGATCAATCGAGCAGCACGGAAGGTGTCCTCACCGGTAGTCCAGACTGTCCGTGGACGAGTTTGCTGAGGCTCCAGAGCAAGTTTCCTTGCACGGCCGCCATAAAGTCTCAGGGCTTTCATCGTGACTGTGGACACCATAGACTTCCTTGCTCTGGTCAACCGGACGCGGGGTAGCATCAATCTATTTTGTGCTCCAGGTCGATGCGCCACCAAGCCCAAAGTGCTGCAGACGGTCGTGGAAGATCCCTACTTTTTGGCAAAAAGGGTGAGGAGGTCGATCAATTAATTGGCGCAAATCCAACGGTCGTCAATTCACCGGAACCCAACTACTCGTGCCGCGTTGAAATGCACCTGATCGCTCTGATAACGGGCGCAATAAGAAGCATCGCCAAGGGCCCCTGCACCGCTTGGTTGTGCTTGAGCCAGCCAAGCAACACAACAGCGGGCACCTTCTACATTGAGCTCGGTTCAGATCGCGCGGCTACCAGTGTGTATGGCGTTATCGTTATCGAGTCCTTGTGCGATGGGCGACCTCTGAAACTACCGATACAGCGCAGAACTGACGGGCGGCGGACAGCTCATCGTAGCTAAAATGCATGTCGAAATGTTGACGCACGCATCACTCCGGATCGGCCATCCTACCGCTACGCAATCATTAGTATAGACCTTATCTTCGCATGGCTAAGTACGCCAGTGAACTGGTGTTCTTCGCAGAGCGTCTCCTGCTTGCAACACCCCGAGATGCTGCTCATGACGTCGACGATCCAGGTTTTACGATCCAGAGTCGAGACGCGATATTGCCAGAATGATATTCGATGCATCCTCGGGAGCTCCAGGATTTCTGTGGATTTTGGTCGACAATTATTAAGCGATTCTTCGGATGGGCGAGATATGTGAAACACCTCAGATTTGAGATGTGTAAGGAGAGGAGTCATGGATAAGTACTACGAACGAAGGGAGGTTGCTTGACGCTAGGCATTCTAGGCAGCAAGATATGACCCAGCTCGAAAGGGAAGTCGATCTCAAACACAACAGCACTACGCACCTCATTACAAAGCAACTCAGAAATAAGCAGGTTGATGTCTTTGCTCCAGGCGGTTGACATTCGACAGCCTTCCACTGCATAGTCGAGTACCTGCTACTTGTCCCAAATAGTGATAGAGAAAACATTCGCCGTTCTCTGTTATCTATTATCATCGCTGTCATAACCCATATCGGCCTGTCCAAATTATGGGCTGACTCAGGTTGTCCGAGGAGATGGCAGGAGCTCATACAGCATGCCAGTCATGTTGTTCAGACGAGGTGCGAATATCACTCATAACTTATTGAAGAGAAGAATGTGTTCAATGATATTATAGACATATGTAGATCTGAGCCTCTTCCATTGAGCGGGATACTGCTATCCTCCCTCGATGATCAGCCCCAGATCCACTGAAAAATGTATGAATATCACCACAACTTCTCTGGGTTGAGGGAATCAGCCGTGTCCAATATCCTGTCTCATCATGGGTTGCCGTGCCAGTCGACAATCAATCGACCTGGGGAATGCTGGCTCCTCCACAAAACCCTCTCCGCACGTGTAGTGACCGTATCTCGCGGTTAGTAGAACCTGCTGTTGGGGTCATCCTGGCGGGGGCTGAGGTATGGAACGTGGTCCAGTGACTTCTTCTGTGGGGCGTCGACGCTGCGTGGGGCGTTGAAAGCATCTCCAGGGGAACGCTGAGGACACACGCCAGTCTCGCAAGAATCGCGCATGAAATTGACCTCTAAAGGTGAGGGTACAAAGTTAGTGCAAGTTCTCAAAGTATAGATATAATACTTAAGTTAGCCTAATAAGGTTAAACATACTAGTTTCTGTTAGCTTTGTATCTAAGAGAGAGGGAGTGCACGTGTGAAATACCTCTTGTGAGGTGTCTTAGTTGCATTTACTTTGAAAGACAATTCACACTTTGTACCGGGGCCTTACCTGATTTGACCATCTGGAATGCCTGTCGCGGGGTCGACAGCGATACTTCCACACTTCCCGCATTTGTTCTTGATGAGACCAGCGACCGACTCTTTGAGCATCTTGCCAGTGACCTTCTTTTTGCCGAGTTGTTTCGCATATATGCAAATGCCCTGTCTGTAGTCCGCGGGACGCTCCTGCTGCGTCGCACATCGGTTGCAGGCAATCATGCCAGAATCATCGAACTCGCGGGCGTCATCTGAGTACATTTTCGTGAGTTTCATTCTCGGAGATGGATGTACCAATGAACAGCTAGAAGAACTTACCAATAGCATCGACAATGGTCTTGATGTTGGTGATAGTGGGCGGACAGTAGCCACCATCGCAACCTGGAGAATTGCCGGAACAGTCAGACAGAAGAGAGGGCAGTGGCAGTGGCGGTGCGGGATATCCGCGAGCAGAGACCGCAGTGTCTAGCCATCCCGATTAGTACTACTCTTTGCCCATTTCTGCGCTACTTACTGGAAGGCAGAGCAGTCGCGAACAACGCCCAGGCAAGGGCAAGTGCCATGACCTTGACGAGCATGTTGACAGCCATAGTGCGATCGAGGTTGTTATGATCAACGGATGGGTGTTTTGATTTTGATTGGAATGTATCAGCGAGTAGATGGTCTTAATCGATGGAGTGTAGTAGTTCTGGCCGGCTGTGGTGGTGGTAGAGAGATCAAAGTTACAGGTACCAGGTGATTTTATAGCGAGTGGGTCCGCAGGTAAAGGCGCTGTCACTAGTATTGTATCTTCACATGTGAGAGATTTTATAGCGTTTGTTCTTGTCGTTTGCAAGCAGGCGGTGGGGACTCAGCATCCTGATGATCTCAACACTTACTCTCCATGCGTGGACCAGTGACTTTGGCCCCTCTGCCAAATGACGAGACGCAGAGGGAAACTGGGGAAGGCCTCCACTAATATACACTGAACTCGAAAATCTTCTCTTCATATGCAGATATGGAAATGGAAAAACAGAGACGGGAAAGAGTTTAGAGAAGAGGAGTGCTCTTCGTGATCAATATTGGAAATGTCCGATTTGTCTTTCACAAGCCTAGACCGAGCATCTTTGTGTGAAGGTAATGACTTAGGGACTAGTAGTACTGGAGAGTAGCTATCTTGATGGGCGACATGTGACCGAGAAGGCTGTCTCGACTGAGCAACAATGAAGCACGTCGTTTGCATCGAACTCCAATAGGAGAGATAAAGGTAAAGAACGGACGAGAATCTGGTTCATGTTGGTAGACAAGATCAATGGACATCTCCTGAAGACCTGACTTCTGAACCCCTCAACTGAACAGTGAATTTTACGCATACTTGGATAGATGATAACAATACAACCTTGGAGGGCTCCGGAATTTTTGGGTGCTAGTCACGTTAAGCTCGCAGTTATGTCGTCAACGCTCCCCGCGAATGCAACGAGGGGGTGGCTCTACAGAAAGATTCCGACGAAGCACTACACCCCTCATAATTCGAGTGGACTATAACAATGCGAATATTTAGTGGAAGTGGTTGTTCAGATCAAAATGAAGTCAAGTCAATGCACTAAGAGTTCCTTTCCCCTTCCCATCCGAATCTCAACCGTCGTCCCTCGACGCCACATTTCCCACCATTCCCAATCAAGGCAGCGAGCACTTCCAAATCGGCTCCACGCACTTGCACCACCACCACCATCCATGTTCCCAGCCACTTCACACTCCCCTTTCCTTCCGTCCAACAAACGGAACCATATCCCCATGCGCAAATCATTCCTTATCATGCCATTATATCCCACCGCACCGGATCATCGCCCCACTCCATCTCGGCTGTCGCCCAAAAAGCGGGGCTCAAGTCCGACTTGCATATGCAGGTCGAAGGACGAAGGACAACGACGCGATGCATGGACCCCAAAAAAGCTGTGCTCCTCTCGTATCTGCACGTTACGACTGGCAGACACGGCTCATGCACGCTAGATGAACAGGCAGAAAGGGAGGAGGAGAGGGATGTCTCAGCCTCATTTCTGTCGTTTGCCTTTTTCGCTCCGTAAGTGCCGGGCTTCGAGATTTCAACGACAGAGTTACCTAAGGAAAGAAGGCAAACAGCAGATGTGAAGACGTGCTGTCAAGCTACCATACTAACGGTTCAATTCAATTTGATGTGCTCTGATCTGTTCCGTTTTGCTACCTACGTATGCACAGCCCATCATCGATCCCAATGCTAAGTTACCGGTCTTTCGACCTGCCACCCAATCTCAAGCTTCCTGACCCGGACCCCAAATACCACACCCACCCATATGGACTTTACAGCCCCCATTGCGCTATCTCTTCTGATCCAATCCCACCCCGTCCCTGGCAATTCCAACACCTCGCTACGTCCGGTGAAGACGTGTCTGTAACGACGCCGCGCTTGTTTCACAACGTTGTTTCCTGCAAGGGCGGCGCGATTGCCTTGATCAGGACTTGCGCGTGGTGTTGTGAGACATTGAGATAGGAGGTTATGAGTGGACAGCTTGTGTAATGTGTAATATGTCACAGTGTCGTGGGATGCATGCATTGGGGCTGAGACATTGCTGTCAGGTTGTCAAATTGTGGCTGTGATGATGCGGGTGGTGGTGTGGCTTTGTGGAATATATGTAGAGAGGCCTTGGGATGAGGCTGTGCTGCAGGTGATTGAGGGATAGGATGGATCATAGTGGGAGTGCGCATACTGTACTGGACGGTCAGCTCAATTGAGGATATCGTGTCGGAGTGAGATGATGGCGATTGAAATATTCATCGCAATGGTGTTGGAACAACGCCAATGTGCACGTGATGTTGACGCTTTCTAAGCTCGATTGCGAGAAGATACAGTTCGTAAGCTCTGATAGGATATTGTTCGTTCTCTCGCGGTGGTTACCAGTCGGAAGCCGATCAATACACTTCAGGACAGGTGCACCGCTCAAAAATCAATTGGAAGCCGCAATGCTTATTATTCAGCTATGGAGCTCATATAGACAGCAGCAAGACTAGTACACAGTCGGTATATGGAACAAATGTCCTCAGAATCTACTGATGAACATAGACAATGCCGAATATGTATTTCCAAATCATATTGACTTGATAGGTTGGCGGTATATGGAGAGTTCTGCACGGATTCCGTTATAGCTGAACAACACATTTTCTGTTACACCAGATCACTCTCAAACCGAGATTGGAAAGAGGGCATCCAGCGCCTGAGAGTTCAGCGCGCGCACGAATGCAGTCCTCCTTACACAGTGGCATCTGATCTATTCGACCACCGCGGAAGTAAGTGTAGTCCTTCCGGCCAACCGTCTTCTGAGGGAGTCTTCCTATGCTTGGATTGGGCTCTTCCATGAACACACCAGTACAGCAACGGAAGGAGGTGCTACAACTTAGGACAATTGAAGGAAATGGGCAAAAGTCAGTCCAAGGATACCGGACGGCCATTACCCTAAAGGAAAATCTAGTCTGATCCAACCCGCAATATAAAACACACGCAGTCAAGCACTCCACATCATCTCCAACACCACCTTTCCACCATCCCTCCATCTTCATCAACACTCACCCAACCCCAAACTCTCAATCCCACTCTCTCCCTCACAATGCACTTCTCCACCCCCATCCTCCTCCTCCCCCTCTCCATCACCCTCACCTCCGCCATCTGCCCTGGCTTCAACTACGGCATCGGCAACTAGCGCTAACTTGGCAACGGCATCAGCTAATGGGTCGTCTATGACTCCTCGTGTCGCGCAGTTGACAGCCTGACGACTGAGAAGAATCCGTGCACCACGGGCATGTTTGGGTGCTCGCCTGCTCCTATCCACTTCAATGCTTATAAGAATACTTTCTCGGGGCTTAGGTGAGTGCTAGCTCCATAGGGCTAGGAGTTGGAGAAGGGAATTGCTGATATGTGGGTGTGTAGGTATACATGTCGCACGGATCCGAATTCGGGAAAATGCGGGTCGGATGTTATTGATGTTTGTGTGAGTAGCTTTCTAGTCAAGGCATCTTGGCTTTACGATGTTTGGAAGATGCTAATGTGGACGTGTAGTGCAGGAACGACGGGAACTAGAGTTGGAGGACGTTGATGTGATGTACATCGGTGACAGCGGGTGATGGCGACGAGGATCTGGCGAGCACTTTCAGCTGACTGGAGGAGAGAAAATGGGAGGCATTCTGGAATCACACCGATAATTGTTCGATAGCTCAGTGTGATAGCATTAATAGACTCAGTCTGCAGCCAAAGTAAAGTGCTCTTCCACCCTTCCTCGCCGTGATGAGCTACAATGATAGGAGGCCCAGGCTCTAGATCGCATTACATACGGGCTAGATCTCAGCGCAAAGAAGGGTTTCAGATGCTTGCTCACTCCGCAGCAACTTTATCGTTGCCTGTCCGACACAGTAGCGCAGATTCCCACAATCCAGTACAGAACACTTGAGAAGAATATAGCATGTTGAAGAACTATCGAAATTTTGATGCTGCCAAATTGGTTGCGTTGCGATATGAATAATGCGCCAATAGGGTATCGAGCGAAAAGGAAATTCGTAAAATCGTGCAAAAGGCCTATTCCTCATCCGACTCATAGTCGCTGTCAAAGCGCTCTCGAACGCGCTTGCCATCTCCAATTTTCCAGTGGCCTTGATCTCTCACAATAAGACCTTCGTCGAGCAAGTATAGCTCAAGCTCTTCATCCCTGTTCCATGAACTGGAGTCAAGTACATCGATAGTGTCCTTTCCATCCTTCTCGAGGTGACGACCAATATGCTCCATGCGCTCCTCCCAAGATGCTGGACCATGGAAGGTCTTGTCGCAGAAGAGGCAGATAGAGTGCTGTGGTGGCTTGCGAAGCTGTACTCGACAGCGCGTCTGATGTTCTGCCAAGTTGTCTTCGTTGACTGGGTATTCTTTGCGCGAGTGAGCGGAATCGAGCTTGGGCGCTGCGTGCATACGACGAAGGTGTTGCGTGAACAGGTCTTTGCGGTTGAAGTCGTTGAAGTAGATAGTCTGGTCATCCTTTGCGTCGACGGATGGCGGACAAAGATCGCAACGCCAGTGGCCGAGCTTGACGTGCTGGGTGCTGACGTGTCGCTTCCATTCGTTCTTGGAAACGAATGTCGAGTCGCATCCATAAGGAGCAAGAGGACAGGGAAATTGCCGGCGTTCGTCGTCTGCATCGACTCGCTTCTTGACAGTAACGGAGGATCGCCGGCCTTTCTTCGAGACCTTGATTGAGCTAGAAGCTTTCGACACTCTCGATCCGCGCCGAGTGTTTGTTGTACCCTGTGAGTTACCATTTGAGGCAGAGGATCGCCTCCGTCTCCTATTTCGGCCACCGGACGAAGCAGGACTGTAGTCGGAGTCGGATGCAGGGTCCTCATGAACCTCATCCACATCCATAGGCATAGGCTCTACCGACTCCGCCTCACGAACCGAGTTGCCAATGCCTGAGTCGGCGTACTCCCTTGGATCATCGTGGGTAGTGGTCTTAACCTCGATGATGATGTGATCGTGTTCAGTTACTGTCTCCTGCTTCAGCGCGACACTCTCTGGTTCCTCTTTGACGGCATCATGTTCTAGGTCCTGATGCTCATACTCGATCTCTCGCAAGCTGATGCTGCCGCCAAGCAAGGCAGTTTGAGAACCGTAGCCAACTTCACCAAATCGCTCGGTCGTTGGGTACAGGTGCGACGTCTGCGGGAAATTGCAAGCCGGACTTCCATATGGCACCGCATGGAACAGATTTGGTGAGTGTGACTCGTAGGTGGAGTCGTTAGAGCCAGATGTCCGATCTGGGGAGACATTTCCAGGGCCATCCGTGTTTGGCCAAGGTTGTTCGTATAGTGTAAAGGGCTGGCGTTGAACAGGAACGTTGGCATGTAGCACTCCATGAGCAAGAGGGTAGCCATCGTGCATGAACCGGTCCATTGGTTGCATGTTCACGACGCCATGGTCAAATTCGTCGAAGTAGATCCCCTCCCTCGAGTTGAATTGCACAGCGTCGGACCTGCAAGAATCGATGTAGTTGTAGGAGTCGACTGCCCATGAAGCGTAGCGTGACTCGCCATCGCTCTGAGGTATCTGTGGCAAGTCCCTGTATTGACGTGCCGCCATGACAGGGGTCTTTCTGTGATACGGGTCTGGTCGGTGTGATTAGGATAGCCGAGCTGATCTTAGCCCCAAGTTGGACTCTGTGTACTCGATGCAGTCGGAGCTGGTAGCTGGTTGACTGTTAGTACACTAAATCAACCATGTCGACATTGCATACCTTGGTACTCGGAGCTGACCGAAGTCTGTAGGCAAGTAGGCTTGCGATTGACTTCGAATAGAATAGTGTCGAACAAGCGAAGACCGCAGGTCGAACCAGAGTGTAAATGTAGAAAGGCAGTGGGGCGGAGTATGGAGTCCTCAGGCCAAAGTTGAAGGCAGCAAGATAAACAGTCGAGTATGGCTTGCACTGCCCACCGAGTAACTCTGCTGTACAGCATTGTCGAATCCTCGTCCTTCTCATCTTTATGGGCGATAGTCAGCAGAGCCGCATCGCGTCACCCAATCAGGTCTCGATGCACGTCCCAGCAGTCACCCCTGCTCATTCTGCGTTCACCGGTGGGGATTGACGCTTGAATCGGTACAGCTGGACAGCCACCGCCTACCCCTACGTGGGCGTCTGGCTCTGGGCTCCGAAGCAATTTAGGACAAGCTGCAGCTCGACTGTGCAGATACCGAAGCCATTACGCCATGGATTTGGCAGATCGCTGCCATATCGCCATCCTCCCCGAGCTACCTCGTGCCTGAGGCGCAACCAAGACGGCCATGTTGCGCCTGTTCGGGAGCAGACCACGCGACGAGCAGGCGGAGACAAGCACTAACATGGTTCAACCATTGGGGGCCGAAAAAGCAAAGAGACAATGAGAACAGCGATTGCGTGAGCAAGCGAGTTGCGCAAGAAATGATTGGCTTTGGTGCCTTGGGCGAGAGGTTCATTTGGAGGCCGACCACGAGCCATGTTTCTGTACTCCCGCATTTGCATCAGGGGCCTGGCTATTCGGGGGTTACTGCAAAGCAGAAGCAATACCGGTTGAGGAGCTCCAGCCCCCAATCGAGCGGGAGGAGCATCCACTAAGCGAAGCACTTCTGTAGTGGTGGAGGCGACGAACACCTCATTCGATGCCCTTGAAGTAGTCTTGATTGGGCGCAGTCCAAGGGTGTGTTCGAATAAGGCATCGACGCATCAAACAAGGCGGAGCGCTCGTCTGCCTGCTCCAGCATCGTCGCACATCGCTGCAACGTCACTTGCAGTCAACAAGCGTATCTTAGTCAAAGTAAGTGGTGAGTAGTCGATGCAGAACGCCTGGGCTGTCTCGCAACCCGTGCTGTCAACGAAAGTATCCGATGACTCGACATAAGGGCGGATCCGCGGCTTTGGTCAACTATTCCCTAGTACTCGAGGCGTTGGGGCGCATTGGGG